>APFE030721351.1:51153-61821 GCA_000404065.3 Pinus taeda | reverse complement strand
GGTAATAATGTAATAATGAGATGGGCCATAGTAATAAATAAGGTGGTTAACTCATATCATGTAAGGGACCACAAGTAGTTAGTAATAATGTAATAGGCCCACAGTATTAGTGGATGGTATGAGGGAACCATGGTAATGATCCATGGTATTGCATGTATGAGGCCTATATAGAGGCTAGAGACTCCACATGGAGGATGTCAAGAAATATTATCAAGGATTATTGTATGAACAAGCATATGGCTTGTGGAGTGTTCTCTTTCCTTAAGGAGTGAATGTATGGTGTTGCCCTACCTTAAGGGTTTGATCAATAAAGAGTCATTTCATATTATTTCTGGGTTTATTTGCACTATATTATATTTTCATATCAGATCTATAATATTTTGGGTTAGATCTACAACAAAATGAGTGACTTCCTTTAGGGCTTTTGAAAGGACTTTGTTCTTAATGCAGTAGGCATAGTTGACAACTTCAGCGTAGAGTTTTGGAGGAAGGGAAAGAGATTGCAACATGCAATTTTCCATTTACTATATATATATATATATATATATATTAAACAACATCTTTCTACTTAGTGGTGTATGGAAAAATATGTTATATTTCAATGCCTACAGTAGCAAAGAACTGCTTGAAAATGTTGTTCATATACTTCCCCCAAGTATTTGTGCGTGGTTATTTATTGACTTTTTCGGACTATTTATAAAAAGGGATTTGAAGTTATGAAAGTGATAAAAAGCCTCTCATTTTTTCTGGATAAATTACACCTAGAACAAGCATGAACAAGCCCACTAGGTTGGCATCAAGTTCTAAATGCTACATAGCCATACACGTGTATCCATCTCTACATCTTGGCAATTATGTGTAATTCTAGATAAACCATAGCATTACATCAAGTTCTACAAGGTTTGTCGAGGAGGGCTTGCCTAGTCAATGAAAGAAAAATGTTGTTAGTGCCTCCACCAGGAATCAAGTCTCCCGTGAAACATGCTTTTCCCTTATAGACTGCTTGATTGTCCTAGTATTTGTACTTGTGTTTTCAGTTTGGGCTAGGTGCAAGTCTTGGGGAGATTTTTTAGAATAGATATGGCCCACTTGCAAGTTCCTTCCAAAATATTATGATATCAATGTTGTTAGCTCGCTTCACTAATGTGAATGTTGTTAACTGACTAAACTCCTAGATTGGGATAGGAAAACATGCTACATAACGACAAAAGAAATCTTGTGAAAAAGAAAAGTTCAACAAGGTTTTGTGAACAATATAGTATGGATCTCTTCATTTTATATAAGATGAGCTAACACATAACTTGCATATGGATTCATTGATAATGTTGTGCAATTTCCAAAACACAATGAGCAAACTCCTTCTGAGGAGCAATGTCATAGCACCAATTTCAGAGTACAAAGTCAGTGAGAAACAAGATTATCTAATGAATAAATGTTGGATGGAAAGATATAGTTTCTTAACATGTCCAGGCAAAACAATTTCGTTGTTTTCACATTCAAGTAAACATGGATAAGCACACTAGAATGGCATCAAGTTATAAATGCTATGAAACCATACACTTGTATTCATCTCTACAGCTTGGCGATTCTGAGAAACTATAACATATCCAATAAGCAATATCTAGGATTTTCCAAGAATGTATATATAGAAAAGTGGAGTGCAATCATATAAGAATGATAGGAGATACATAATAGGCATAAGGATGAAGGCAATAAGTTTTCCGAGAAGAATAGATGGCTAAACACGGAAAAAATGAGAATACCCGCATCAATTAAATGTGGTTGAAGAGGATAAGTACTACTGGGTGTGATTCAAATAGGTTGATTTTATAACTATGGGTAGTAGGGAACATAGGGCATTTGATAACTAAGTGAATATAGACCCGTGGGTAGTTGGTAACTATTAGTTGTTGTAACTTTGGGCACTAGTGAACAAGTTGATTTGATAACTTCGGGTTGGTGGGAACTAACTGGGGCTTGAGGTGCCCCTGGTTTTCTCTCCTATCTAGTCCTCCTCATTTGGCAGGGTCGCTGGTTAAGCTAGTTCAGAAGCTAGCTCCTTCCATTATCCGTCCAGGAGCTATTATGTTAATAGAGTAGAGTTGAATGCTTTCAATGACCTTGGAACTCAATCTTCGTTTCAATCTACGCAAGCTCGAACTGTCTCTATAGGAATAGGATATAGCTCTATAACTAAGGATAGAGAATTGAATCTGTATCTGAGTGAAGGAATTTCACCTGCAACTATTACCTATTAAAGAAAATGGTAAACAAATAGAACTGATATTAGTTTTGGAATAGGTTCTCAATTAGAATTGTAAGAACTGAGGATCTGCCTTTGGAGGATCTCAGACTAGTGCTTTAACTACCATTAGCTTCTTACCCAGTAGTATGCTACTGATGACAGTGGATCCACTAGTACTGGAACTGCATGAAAGGGATCTAATGCAATCAAATTGAAATACCAATCGAAGCACGATGAGATCTCCATTAATAGACTACTTCTATGTGCTTATGCATTAACATAGAAAAGCCTCAACACAACAAAGTTACTTAATCCTTGGAGTAGCTTTAACAGAGAGAACAACAACGACAAGTTAGTGGGACACGGTGAAGGAAAGGATTTCAACACCCTCTGGAAACATGAATACTAATTGAAATTGTAAAAACCTGTAAATTAAAAAGCTAATGAAAACTAATAAAATAAATATTAAACCTAGTTTAAAAACATAAAAGTTGTAAGATAGACACGCTAGGCATGCATGTGGCCTACGTGTTCCCACCCTACTTAGCCAAACATGAAAGGATTTCTATGAATTCGAAGATCAATTACATAGAAAACTAAATTCGACACATAGCTTAATCTCCAAATGGGTTCGGTTGAAACACACCCAACTAAAGTTTGCGCACAGGCCAAAGTAGTCTACTAAGTATCAAAATCGTAACTAAAATAAAACTAGCATATGGCTTGGGTTTCTAGTACAACTATTCTGGGTCTTGAGGAAGGTTTGGCATCATGACTTCACGGTGCCTTTCTCAAAAATTCAGTTAATTCTTGTTTTCCAGAGTTCTCGATGAAAGGAGAGAATTTGACCTACACACAAACAGTTGACAAGTTAGAGGCAGTTTACAGGGTAATCATTGTAATCGCTGGTGTCTCTTGAAGCGTAATTGTTTCAAATGTACAAAGTAATTCCCCCTGTCAAAGGCATAGTTGGTTGGTTGAATCGAAAGGGATAAATAGGCGGTATAAGATTACGAGGATCTAGCCAAGTTGGGTGGTTTACATCTTGAGCAGCGCGTAGGCTAATTCCATAACTTGAGGAATAGAATCAACACGATGGTAGTAGTGAACAGGTTGATTCGATAACTTTGGGTTGTTGGGAACTAACTGGGGCTTGAGGTGCCCCCGATTTTCTCTCCTCGCTAGTCCTTCTCATTAGGCAGGGTCATTGGTTAAGCTAGTTCGAAAGCTATCTCCTTCATTTATACGTCTAGGAGCTATTATGTTAATATAGTAGAGTTGAATGCTTTCAATGACCTTGGAACTCAATCTTTGTTTCAATCTACTCGAGCTCGAACTATCTCTATAGGAACAGGCTATAGCTCTATAACTGAGGAAAAATAACTGAATCTATATCTGAGTGAAGTAATTGCACCTACAAACATTACTTATTAAAGCATATGGTAAACAACTGGAACTAATGTTAGTTTTGGAATAGGTTCTCAATCTAGAATTGTAAGAATTGAGGATCTGCATTTGGATGATATCAAACTAGCACTTTAACTAGCATTGGCTTATTATCCAGTAGCATGCTACTAATGATAGTGGATCCACTAGGATTGAAACTGCGCGAAAGGAAGCTAATACAATAAAATTGAATGATCGATCAAAGCACAATGATATCTCCATTAATAGACTACTTCTATGTGCTTCTGCACTATCACAAAAAAGTCTCAACACAACAAAGTTACTTAATCCTTGGACTAGCTTTAACAAAGGGAATAACAACAAGTTAGTGGGACACGATGAAGGAAAGAATTTCAGCGGCCTTTGGAAACACGAATACTAATTGAAATTGTAAAACCTGTAAATTAAAAATTTAATGAAAAATAATAAAATAAATATTAAACCTAGTTTAAAAACATAAAAGTTGTAAGATAGACACACTACGTATGCATGTGGCCTACGTGTTCCCACCCTACTTAGCCAAACATGAAAGGATTTCTATGAATCCGAAGATCAATTACATAGAAAACTAAATTCGACACATAACTTAATCTCCAAATGGGCTCGGTTGAAACACCCCCAACTAAAGTTTGTGCAAAGGCCGAAGTAGTCTACTAAGTATCAAAATCATAACTAAAATAAAACCAACATATTTCTTTGGTTTCTAGTCTGACTATTCTGGGTCTTGAGGAAAGTTTGGCATAATGACTTCACGGTGCCTTTCCGGGCAATTCGGTTGATTCGTGTTTTCCAAAGTTCTCAATGAAAGCAGAACAATTGACCTACCCACAAACAATTGACGGGTTAGAGGCAATTTACAGGGTAATCACTGGTGTCTCTTGAAGCCCAATTATTTCAAAGGTACAAAAGTAATTCCCCTTGTCAAAGGCATAGTTAGTTAGCTGAATCGAAAGGGATAAATAGGCGGCATGAGATTACAAGGATCCAGTCAAGTTGGGTGGTTCAAATCTTCAGAAGCATAGAGGCTAATTCCATAACTTGATGTATAGAATCAACATGATGGTTCGGAGGCTCCTCTTTTCTTGGGGTGTATCTAGGGTTTGAGTCTTCATTTAGTTTTTCATTGGGGGATTAAGGAGCGAAATCATTGGGTTCCCCGCTGATTTGAATCTAACTTAGAGTCCAACTTAGGGTCCTACCTATTTGAAGACTTGTTTAAGATCCTGCCTTACGGTATGGTAATAAATCAATGGAATATCCTTAAAATAACTGAAACCCAAGAAATGGTGTTTATAATACTATAGTTTTAATTATTTAGTTCTAGGTAGTGATTATCCGCCAACTTTCATTGCCCAAAAGACTCTCGTTATGGGGCAGTTCGTCCAATGAGTGAATCAGTGGCTATCTCATCTCAAGCATAGACAGGGAATGAGACCAAATGAGAGAACGACTTAATGTAAATACTATGGAACAAGGGAAAAAATGAAAACTACTTATTAATATTGGCTATAAGCCATGGCGGTACCCATGGGCTCAATGAACTACTCAACTTGTTTAGAAACAAAGCACAGAAAAATCATCTTGTTTAGAAACAAAGCGTAGAATTATCGCTAGTCGCATCAACAACAACCTAGAAGCTATCTTTATCCACTTCAGTCACTTGTCGAACATCAACTTTAGTAAGGCCATTAACCAAGTCCTCACACTGCAAAGCACTGCTAAAATTGCTTCATGTAATGATACTAGTGGTGTTGGATATTGGGAACTGACTTACACGGCAACGATGGATGAGGTCTAGAACACCAACCACGAATTTTTATCAACTTGAACGAGCACAGTTGCAGATATGTTAATAATTGATTTTTTCGTTCCGAAAATTTTTGTTGCAATTGTGGGTGTTATTACCCATTGCTTATATAAACTATCTTATGAAATAATGCTTAGGGATGTCATTGAAACAATTAGCTCTGCACCCTGCAACCTTCAACTGATTGTTTTCTCTGCACCCTTTGACTGATCAATTGATTGTTTGCATCAGATTTCCTTCGCCCTGCATTGGTTACCCTATGTTGCTTGGTTGAACAAGCTAAGTTCCAGACACCACAACATGGGAATGGTAGGTGGCACAAGTGCGACTCCTCAGGACACCGCAACATGTTCATAGTTCACCACTTGGCAACTCCAATGCTATTAAATGAATTTTCTTTAGCTTTCCCATAATAAGATTCCATACATTAGCATTTAATAACTGCAACTAATGCTAGAATTAGTTTACATTTCGGAAATATTAAGAAGACAAAATAAAACATAATATATGTTTATGGCCACTCCACCTCAGGAAGAGGCCAAATAAGATGATGAAACAAATTACCATATAATTAATTGACCAATCGGGTGATTAAGTTGCATAGTAGAAATATAAAATGAACTAACTAATGCTAAAATGATGTTTCCGGTTACTATAGTTCCATGCCGTATAACGATAGGGACTAATAATGAGAAAGACTACAAAATCCACAAGAACTAACGACATGTATATGTAGTAGCATGGATATTAAATAAAAAAACAATGAGGGTTCTCAATACCTAGTTTTGTTTCGATGAAGACACCGTAAAGAACATATACAAAAATGCCTAGAGGTACACAGGGAAAGCATGTGTGCACACCAGAGAGCAAATTAGATAGTTTGGAGTGGTTCATTACATATATAATTTTTCCAGTGATTTTCATTCCTATAAACAAGATCAAAATTTTAATCTAACAAAAAGACATACAATGTCTTTTTTATTTCATTGAAAGTTGTCACAGCGTAAACTTTATATCATTTCATAAATAATAGTTGCGCTTCTGTAAAAAGTGTGACTGCCTCTCGATAGCAAGCACAACTAGAAGGTGAAGGTTAGCACGAACCTGTTAGGTGTACCAAAATACACGTCCAAAAGTTTGATAATTATCACTAAAAACATGCCGAATGGGAGGTAATGTCTCACTGTACGACAAAGAGATAAAGGGGTTTTCTGCTAAACACTGAGGAGTCTAAGACCCGTGTACATGTGGCTACTTTAGCGAGTGTAGATAACCATTTATTTCTTCGAGGACCTCATCTATAAAATTTTGTATATACGCCTCTTCTTATGGTCAATAAACTCCATACACTGAATCCATACCTTTAATGTATTTGGAATTGGAGCCATTACTAGGGACTCTGTAACTAGCTAAGCAATAGGATTAGTTCAAATACGTGGAAAATCTGCATGTTTTAAGATTCCATAGGGAAATCTATATTTCATTAATCAAATATGATATTACATATAGACATGAGTATTGTCTCAAGATATGAAAACTATCTTGGACACACAATTTGTTGGTTGAGAGAATATCGCAACCACACACCAAACTAGGGAAACCACTCCTATAGAATAGGAACAAACTCTTTACATAGAAAGGCACAACTGAGACAAGTGGAATTACATTTTCCAGCACTCCCCTTAATGACTACTTCTCTCGATATCAATCTGCAAGATCTAGTTGTGGTTAAACATAAAATAATATGATGATGTCCATATAAAGGAGCAACCATTCACTGAAATGCATGGGTGCCAACCGTTGCAACCGCCAGTGTACTAGGATGCCCTTCGCATACATGGTTATGTCAACCATTATAACTGCATAAATGTAATTGTAAATTCAAATCCCCCTCCAATGTCATCATCATGGGTTTTATCAGATTACTCGTAACCATGCTCTGGGTTTTATCAGATCACCCTCAACCATGCCTCCAAGGGCTCTCAGCCACCATGGCTCAACTCAACCACGAAGGCTGAACACAGCCACAAAGGCTCAACATAGCCGCTCTGGGCCACAAATTTGCCACTAAGGCACTCCAACCACTTTGGGCTACAAACTTGCCACTAGGGCACTCCAGCCACTAAGGCACTCCAACCACTTTGGGCTACAAACCTGCCACTAGGGCACTCCAGCCACTAAGGCTCACCAAAGACCCGACTCAACCAGGCCGAGGGTTTTCTCATCTAAACCCAAACCATGCCAATTGGAATCTCTGTCCCACTTCACTCTTACATGTGGTTTCTGACTTACCACAAATTGACACTGCAAATACAAAGTGGTTTTTAGATTACTACGAACTGTATGGGGGTACACATGCCTTACAAGGCTTAGAACACAACTCCAACTTTTGGAGTTACCAGGTACATACATTACAAAGTCCACTACAAAACACCGTAGACTTGCTTACCAGTAAAATGTGTGACTCATAATACAACATAATATTGAGTCTATTCTACAAACACAAACAAAATTTCAAGCCCATTTGAATCCTTTGCCACTCATCTTGGATACGTCATACCATTTATATGCTCGAACACACCACTACTTTCCCACATGAATATCATCAACTTTGTACTTTTGAGTCCTTGACACCCTCATTTTCAACTTTGGCGTATTGGCCTTGGATCTCCATGCTTTACCTATCATCCGTTAGAGTCGCGAATTCTAACAATATAACTTCACATTGAGGTCGCAAATCTCAATATGTATACCAACTTCCAAGACATATTCATCTTCCCATATCTTGCGCAAAACTTATATTTCTATATTTCTGAAACGTAAAGGCTAATAAAGAATTATTAATCGAGACGAAAGACTCCTTTACCATGAAAAATCACTTTCAATGAGGATGAAAAAAATATTGCAATGTCACACATACTATGACACACAGTATGGACAATGTTGGATCTCTTCATTAGCATGGACAACTTTTGATCTCATCATTGGCAGTGCATCGAACATGAGGTGTGTCGGGTTTCTCCAGCAATAAGGGTCTCTCGAGAAAGAAACCATTTGTAATAGTTTGGATCTCATCAAAGAGAGAATGCCCAACCTGATGTTCAATTTGCCAAAGTGATTGACACAAAAATCGCTGACTCCATTTCGCTCTCCCAGTACACCATCTCTTCATCGTCTGGACTCTCAATAGATTTGAGTCTTCCAGTTGCACCAAGGGACCCATCAATCTGCTGCTTCTTGTGCTCAACGTGGATGCGTCTGCCAAGAGATTCAACACTTGGCACTTGACACCTATTTTCCAGAGCCTCCACACAACTGTGAACAGAGCCTAATACATGCACAATGAGGAAAAGATAGGGCACTGCACGATGTTTCATTCATTCTCCCACCATGCAGAGGCAAAATGATATTGGTACTCGACCTTGTTCCATCATCAACCATCGATACATTAGCGCCCAGATTCAATATATATATATATATATTCTCCACAGTAGAGGGTGCTGAGGGCGAAGGATCCATTCCATTCAAACCAACAGGCGGGTTGAATCAAGTCACCCAGAAAAGACTACTTGAACACAGTGTGAGAGTACTCTTTCCATGGCCTCCCAAGGTATGCCTCGAACGAGCTTTTCACTGGAACCATATTCGGGGCCGTGGTCACATTACAATTTTGAATGGAAATTCCAGTGTTCTCATTGGGGTCCTCCCTTCCCTTAGCAGTGTAAAGAATCTTCTGTTTCTCTGGGGGTCTATGCGCCAAGAGATTGCAATCCTGAAAAACGACAGAACGCTTCGAGGAATAATAAACAAACACCGCAGATTCGTATTGCAGAATGCTGGCTCTACACTCAGATCGTTCTCACCCTATCTATGGATCAAGCTCTTTAGCTAAAATACGGGTGACCTCTCCAAAAAACAATCATTCATTCAACAAACTAAAGCAAAACGCACACTACGAAAATACTTTTTATTATTTCCCTCAGCCTAAGACGGGCTAAGTTTCTACGAGGATGGGCTAAGCCCAAAAGGGGCCATTTTAAAATTCCATAAAGAAATCTATATTTCATTAATCAAATATGATATTACATATATACAAGAGTATTATCTCAAGATAGGAAAACTATCTTGAGCACAATCTGTTAGTTAAGAGAATATCTCAACCACACATCAAACTAGAAAAACCACTCTTATAAAATAAGAAGAAACTCTTTACCTAAAAAAACCAGGGAAAATTACAGTTTCCAACCACACATGATCCTAAAATAAAGTAATTCTAGGCTATAAGATGATAGTGGGTGAATGAAACGAACGGTTCTATCGGTAAATCTCTTATAAATTATCCGCTCTGGGCAGCTACCATGATGATTAGGAAGGACACGATTATATTCCATACTTCTCCATATGCGTAAAGACATAAATATTTAAAAAAAAAAAAGGCTTTTAGAAGAAAATGTCAAGCAAAACTAAGAAAATAGAGGTCGAAGCTCTAACCTCGAGAGGAAAAGAAAATACATATCACGCGCCGGCTTAAATGTCCCGACAATCATCACCAAATCCACCGTGTGATTTATGTATTTATGGAGAATCCTAACGCATTTCGATGTTAATATGCTCCCAATAACATCGCATCATTACACCGTCAATATTTTTGTTTAAATTCTAACACGTACTTCCCAATACCATCCTACGTTCCAAAATTGACATCTCGCACTCCTACCGCCCGCAAAAAGTGGCGTGTTGCTTTCACCCTTCATTCAATTCTATTTTTCTCTCCATTCTCACAACGCCAAAACGTCCTTAAACGGCTTCGGGGTCATTTCAATTGTACTTTATCATTTCAATAACCTTCCAGTCGTATCTCTGGTGTGAAATATATGTTATTGTTTGGGGGCTGCCATATTGGTACGTGTTTCTCTGGTGTGAAATATATGTTATTGTTTGGGGGCTGCATATTGGTACGTATTTCTTTTGCCGTAGTATAAAAGTTATGTTTTTATGTGGTTGAAAGTTGGAGAAATTTTAGTTATATTTTGAAAAAATTTGAAAGGGTTTTATTAGAATTTTGTAAATAAAAGTAAAAATTGTTAAAATTTATAATTTTGGTGTTTAGATATTTTTTTGAGTAAAAATTATCAAAATTTATAATTTTAAATATACTAAAAAAATCAAA
>APFE030721351.1:0-40644 GCA_000404065.3 Pinus taeda | reverse complement strand
AATATAGGGTCCAAAAAAAAAATTTCTCGGGGCGCTGCCCCGAACCCCGTAGAGGGGGGCTACCCACCCCCCTCAAACTCCCTGGACAGGGAGGGCTGCCGCCCCCCGCTGCACAATTGGCGCAACGAAGGGGGGGCTCCACCCCCCCTCTAACCCCCCGGTTCACTACGTAGGTTAGTCGTGGAAAGAACATAACACAACCCAACAGGAAGAAAAGCCTCCAATACTGTCTGGCAATTGCCCACCCCTGACGGAGAAATCGCTAAAACTTTCCACCAGCTCTCGCAGCTGGGCATATCACACTTCCAATAGATTTTCAAGGAACCTCCTGTCTCAAACTTGGCTAAGATCATTCGAGTAGCAGGACATTTTCCTAGATTTGTCAACCAGGATACAGTCGATGAGATCACTGCACCTATCACCAGAGAAGAATTGGAAGGGACTCTAAAATGGTTCCAGAAAGACAAAAGCCTTGGGCTGGACGACTGGCCTATTGAATTTTATGTAGCGTTCTTTGAAATCATCGGGAACGACCTTCTCAATGTATTCGAAGAGTGCAAGACAACTGGGATAATGTATGAGGCCATCAATACGACTTTCATTGCTCTTATCCCGAAATCGGATTCCCCGACATCCTTCAATGATTTCCGTCCAATCTCTCTCTACAATACCATTTACAAAATTGTTGCTAAGATCATATCAAATCGGCTTCGACCCATACTATCCCATCACATCTCCCCTGAGCAAATTTCCTTCCTCCATAATAGGCAGATCCATGAAGCCATGGGTACAACCCAGGAAGCAATTCATTCTATCAAATCTAAGAATCTGAAAAAGCATAATTCTCAAGATTAATCTTGCTAAGGCCTTTGACAGTGTAAGTTGGCTATTCATTAAGATGATTCTTATCCACTTAGGATTCCCTATAGTGTTCATAAACTGGATTACCTGCTGCATAAACATAGTCTCCTACAACATCCTAATTAATGGCTCGGCATCCCATTTCTTTCATGCCCACTGAGGGCTGAGATAGGGATGTCCCTTGTCACGTCTACTATTATTTTTAGTGATGGAAGGTCTCAGTAGGCTCATTGCCTCTGCAAAAAGGGAGGGCAGACTAAAATACTTGAGAATGAATGATCTCTACCATCTCACACACTTGCTCTTTGTAGATGATGTCTTCATATTCCTAGATGGCAGCATTAGGGACTCAGCCTCCTTCCATGAGATTCTCACCCTCTTTGAAAAAGCCACTAGAATGATTGCAAATCAATCTAAATCTGCGATCATCCTGACCCATACTACCCCTCAAGAGGTTAGAGCAACACAAATGTACTTTCAAGACACCCCCCACAACCTATCAGATGGACTCAAATATTTGGATTTCCGGATAAAACCCAACAGCTATGGGATTGTTGATTGGATCTGGTTAGTGATCAAACTAGAGAAGAGATTGAAAATTTGGAATCATAGATTGCTCTCAAGAGCAGGGAGACTTGTCCTCATTAAATCTGTTCTGGAAGCCATCTGGGTATATTGGATGTCTCTTGCCTGGATCCCATGGGGAATCCTCAATCATATAACACAGATATGCTGTCGATATCTATGGAATGGGCATAAGGAAGGTAAAACATTTGCTTGGGTAAGTTGGAAGAACATCGCTCTGCCAAAGAAATGGGCAGGGGTGGGGATTAAAATATCTGTCTTATTTTTCCCAAGCTCTTGCAACAAATATGAGCTGGTCTCTTCTCACTGCAAACAATCTCTGGACGACAATGACATACAATAAATACATTTGGCCTCATCAGATCCTAGACTGGGTCCATCAACATGATTGGCCACGTGGGGGAATATCCATTGCTTAGAAATCTATATTACAGACAATGCCTTTCATCAGAGCAGATTTGGCATGGCGCATAAACAATGGTTCTTCTGTGAGAATTGGTATCGATCCCTGGATAGGTGGGGGTAACAGATACCTTCTTCCACTGGACCTCTTACAATATCTTAATCACAGGGATATCAAGATGATCGCCCAGATTGTTGATCAAGAAAACAACTCCATTCTCAGACAACGATGGCGAACAGTACAAGAGCTGAACATTCCTGTACAGTGGCAGCACATTTGGGAAACATACCTCGGGGCTCTGTCCGAAGCGCATATAACCCTCAATCAAGACCCTGACGTTTTAGTTTGGACTCTTGTTGATCATGGGAAATATAGTCCAAAAACAAGGATATTTACATCTCCTACAACCTCAAAAGCCTAACCACGCTAATGAATGGTGGCAGCAGTTATGGAGACTAAAATCTCCCCATTGGGCTCATCTCTTTATGTGGTGTGTATTAAGTAACAAAACCCCCACAAGAGAGGCGCTTATGCACAGATCCATCTTCGGGCCGAGCTGGTGCGTTCTTTGTAAACAAGAAACCGAATCAAATGAACACTTGTTCTTGCTCTGCTCATCTGTTACCCATTTCTGGCAATCAATAACACAACATCTCTTAATGAGAAATTGTTGGTAGGGCCCTACTATTCTGCAAGCTTGTAATAATTGGAACACAACGCACTGGAGGAAAAAAACTCAATGCTTACCACTTATAATCTGCTGAACCATATGGCTTGCCGGAAGCCGCCTTATTTTTAAGAATGAGCCCGTTTACTGGCCCTTGCTCATCACGAAGGTAGTGGCAGTCTTTCATGACATTCCATATGAAGAACCATCACACACCCGTAAAATATTGGGACCTGGTAACATTGACAAAAATCGACCATGGGCCTTTTTCGACAGTTTGCACAACCTCAAGGCTGTGGGGGTGGGGGGGGGGGGGGGTTCTGTTTATACATCTCGGAACAACATCATTTCAAAGTCAAATTAGGACTGGGGGAAGGAAAAAATAACTTCGTTGAGCTTATCACTCTCAGACATTTGCTACACTTTACACTTGCACATAATTGCACTTCCCTACAGATCTTTGGAGACTCACAAATAATCATCAACTAGTTCAATACAAAAAACCATTGTCATGCTATATCTCTTCAAAACATACTGGATGATGTATACAATCTCGAAACAGGATTTAATATGGTCTCTTGTCAACATATACACAGGGAATACAATGAAGATGCTGACAAGCTTTCCAAGGAAAGCTCGTTACTTCCTCGAGGCATGTGGATAATCGTTGAACAACTGGCACAAAGGTCTATCAATATCACTACAGACCATACATAGACCAAGATTACTATAGGGTGGAAAGACCTTAAATTATATTAGTATCTTTATTGCTGTCGTTTTTTTTGAGTAACTGCATAGACATAACAATATGTATATATTTATATTTTTGCTGAAAAAAGAGAGAATTTATTTTGATATTGGAAATGGCAAGGCCATATTTTTGCTACAGCAAATTATTGTACAAAGATCTATATTGATCTTCAAATACAACATATGCCAACAAGCATCTACTACATGTAATTTTTCCTCATAATGAAAGATTATGATTTTTTCTTTGGAAATAAAACATAACTAACTATGTTATAAAATTTCATAATAAATTACCCTTTCACCACCAATAATAAATTACCCCTTCACCACCAAAATTACTCTTCAATAACATAACTAATCCTTCACCAAAATTACCCGTCAATAACATAACTAAGTAAGTTAAAAAATTTCACATATAAGATAACTAATTACATTGAAAAATTTCACATATAACATAACTAACCCTCCGAGACCAAAATTACCCTTCAATAACATAACTAATTATGTTAAAAAAATTCACATATTTATTGTAAGAAAAAACAAAATAACTTAACTAAAAACAAAATAACATAGCTAACTACGTTAAAAAATTTCACATATTTAACGTAACTAAAAACAAAATAATATACCTAACTGCCCTAAAAAATTTCACATATTTAACGCAACTAAAAACAAAATAAAATAACTAATTACATTAAAAAATTTCACATATTTATTATAAACAAAAACAAAATGACTATAAGACACAAATCACTTATTAAATAACATAACTAACTACATTAAAAAAAAAAATCCACATATTTATTGTAAGCAAAAACAAAATGACTATAACACACAAATCACTTATTAGATCTGCAATTTTGGTTTGAAATTGCATAGAACACTCACAATAAAATCTGTGGAACCTGAAACCATAAAGAGATCTTATGGGGCATCAATAACATAACTATGTTAAAAAAATTCACATATTTACTGTAAGCCAAAAAAACAAAATGACTATAACACACAAATCACTTATTAAATGTGCAATTTTGGTTTGAAATTGCATAGAACACTCACAATAAAATGTGTGAACCTAAAATCATAAGGAGATCATTTTGGTTTGAAATTCCATAGAACACTCACAATAAAATCTGTGGACCGCCAAATCATAAGGAGATCAATTTGGTTTGAAATTGCATATAACACTCAATAAAATTTGTGGAACCTGAAGTCATAAATAAATCTTATGGAACATATAAGATGACCAATATAGTAAAACTATTGAACTTTATCAATAAAAAATCAAAAGTAAATTAATTAATATGATTTTCTTATGATTTATAAAGTTATACTGTATTTATTTCTCTATGGCTAGGTCTCGGCTTTCTACGGGCAAATATGGCTTCCAGCTTCGCAAAAATAGTTGTTGGCTCAGTTCCATCTACTTTTGGAGGGCAAGCTCTTGCCCATATCGTTAGTGAAGCCCCAACTCCCACTGTCCAGTGGTCCAGGTCTCACTCGATGAGGCTTTGAATTTTTTTGAAAGTGCCCTAATCTGTCGGTTCAATGGTTTTTTGCCATGGCTGACAGCTCTCCACAATTGGATCTCGGAGGTATGGAAGCCTATCATTTCTGATGAAATTAATATCTACCCCTGTGCTAGGGGTTTCTTTATAGTATATTTTGAAAATCCTGAAAGCAGACAACGTATTGTAGATTCTGGGCCTTGGTTTTGGGAAAACTCGGGCCTATTCATGAATCCATGGAACCCATCATTTGATCCCTCAACAGTGGTTATAACTTCAGCACCAGTTTGGGTGAGATTTCCAAGCCTACCCTTGCATCTCTGGAATCTCTCCTCGCTAAAAGCCATTGGAAATGCAATTGGGAAATTTTACTGCAAGTGCCCAGAAACAGAGGAATATGCCATAACCACCTATGCACGCATCTGTGTGGAAATGCACTTCAGCGTCGGATTCCTAGCTGAAATAAACCTAACAAGTAAAGACTATGTGTGGAACTAGAAACTTGATTATGAAAGCGTCCTCTTCATATGTCAATCCTGATTTGAGACAGGCCATCTAGCCAAAAATTACCCAAAAGCCTCCCAGAAAATTTCTGCTAGAAAAAACCACCACAGATCTACATGGTGGGAAGGAGCACAAAAAGAACACTACACTGTCATCAAAGAAGAATACTCTAGAGAAAACTCTGAATCACAAGAAATTGGGCAAGAAAGAAACAACTCTCAAGATAAGCAAGGAGAAAACCTCGCCCAACAACAAAAAAGTGAACTCGATAACCTCTCAAGTGTCAACAGTTATGAGGATTCGAATACCGCACAAAATAAATCTTCATTTAACAGCAAAGCAGATCTCCTAGACCAAACTTCTTCTCCGTCTATCTTCAAGAGGACGAACACAATAGATTGGGAAGCTAAGACACCAATGTCCCAAGAACCAGAAGAGATGAAGGAGATGCAAGATAAAGGAAGTTGGAAGACCGTAGAGGGAAAAAAAGAAAGCGACAACATCAATCTTACCAAGAAAGACGAGGAGCCAGACAATTAAAAACTAAGAAAACTACAGGTTCGATAGACTAATTTGGTCTCAGTGGACGTTAACCACTATCGTCGTCATCATCATCATCATTATATCATGTTTTGCAATAAAATACGTGGAACCTGCATGTTTAGCAAAAAACTTGCACTGTATTTATTTAACATGTTTCGCATGTTTTGCAAAAAAGTTGTATTGTATTTATTCCACATGTTTCGCAATAAAATCTGTGGAACCTGAAATGATAAGGAGATCTTAAATCTGTGGATCCTAAAATTATAAGGAGGTCTCAAATATGTGGATCCTGAAATCATAAGAGATTTTAAAGGACATATAAGAAATTGAAATCATAAAGAGATCTTATGGGACATATAAGATAACCAACATAGTAAAACTATTGAATGTTATCAATAGAAATTCAAAATTAAATTAATTAATATGATTTTTTTTTTTTTTATGATTTATATAATCTAACATAGTCCTGATTGAACATATAAGATTACCAACATAGTCTCTATGGTACATGTAAGATGATCAACATAATACAACTATTGAATTCTATCAATAAAAAATCAAAATTAAATTAATTAATATGGTTTTTTTTATGATTTATATAATCTGATATATATTATAAGATATAAAGTTTTACTATTGACCAACATAGTCCTTACAGGACATATAATAAGATGACCAACATAGTAAAACTATTGAATTTTATCAATAAAAAATCAAAACTAAATTAATTAATATGATTTTTTTATGATTTATATAATCTAATATATATTATAGGATCTAAAGTTTTACTATTGACCAACATAGTCCTTATGGGACATATAAGATGACCAACATAGTAAAGTATTGAATTCTATCAATAAAAAATCAAAATTTGAAGTAATTAAATATGATTTTTTTTTAATGATTTATATAATCTGATATATATTATAGGATCTAAAGTTTTACTATTCAATTTTATCACGATCTTTTTACTATTCAATTTTATCAATAAAAAAAATCAAAAGTAAATGACCTAATATGATTTTTTAATCAAAAGTAAATCAATTAATATGATTTTTTATGATTTGTATAATCTAATATATATTATAAGATCTAAAAATAAAGTTTAACATGTTTTGTATCATGTGATATACACTAATATTAACCAGATTGAATGCATAGTATCTATTTTTTTTTAAATTAGAAGACTAAATTTATAATAAATAGAAATTGTGGATCTCGTAACATAATGTTATAGGATTATGTTATGAATTCTTCCATTATTACATTCTCAATGAACAAACACTATCACATTCTCAAAGAGCAAACACTTATAAGTATTAAATGTGGTTAAAGCATGTTGTGATCAAATATTTATCTTTATTTATCATCAAAAACTAGTAATCTTTCTTTTTATTTATCATCAAAATTTAGTAATATATATTATTTTTCAATTCAATTTTATAGGTATTGGTTTGTTTATATATATAACCAATTCCTATAAAATTGAATTGAAAAATAATTTTCACCTTGGCTTATTATTTATAAACTATACCCTTTGGTCTAACTTATGGAGATAGCATTAGTTAAATATATTTAAATTTTAATACTTTGACAACTACAATTGTGGGGTTTTTAACAAAGAAAGAAAGAAAGAAAGTGTTTTGATATCTAAATTTTAATACTTTGACAACTACAATGGTGAGTTTTTAACAACAACAAAAAAATTGTGTGGAACAAAAGTTAAAGATATTTAATTTTAATACTTTAATATTTTGAAAACTACAATGGTGGGGTTTTCAACAAAAAAAAAAGTGTGTTGAACTTGTTGTCACTCTATGATTTTTAATATTGGCAAAAAAAGGATAATAAAGGACACATCAAATCACTTTGGAGTCTAGGATCTAGCCATCTTAGGCTTAGAGAGGGCTCTCTTTGTATATTTTGAGATTTGATTTTTCTTTCTGGTATTTTAATATTTTAGGCTAGCTATATAGGCAAAATATTGATTAATTGATTGATTGTTTGCTTGGTTGGGATAGATTTTGTTTAAATCTTTTCCATTGGGTTATGGAGTCAAAAGCTGGATTGTAGCATCAAATTTTTCAGAGCATTCACAAAGCTAGCTAACTATATCTACTAGATCTTAAAGCACAACAAATAATTAAATGACAGAATAGTGAAATCAGTAGTGGTTAAAAAGCAATTAAGTATTTCTTAACCAGATCTCATAGGAAAACACTTATATAGTAAACACAGATAGAAATAAGGTGCTCCAACAGCATATCTTACTTTAAAATTTTTGTTTTACAACAAGATTTGAATGATGCACAATGAAGGAAACAACGAAACATTTAGCACAAAAAGAAAAACATCGCCAGATAAAAATAACTCAAGTATCTTGCAAACGATCTTTATTATCAATGCTCTAGCTCCAAAAATTACAGTGCTCCAAAAGAATTTTTTGTTCAATTACTCGGGTCCAACCCCTAACACTTCCAATGCATGAGGTATTTAACTAAAATATACAACAACTGTTGTATATGCTTGGAAATTTGCTATTAATTACAAAGAAACTAAAAGTTTGACATCTAGCCCCCTTTTTTTTTCTTTCTGAATGTCGTTGCTGGGTAATCAATTTTGTTGTAGTGGCTAATCTGACTGTTCTTTAACGAATTGTGTTGGTGTTGCTGAATCGACTGGGCGCTGACTCGACTCCTGTGTTGACTCTTCAATCTTGCTTGTCTTGTTCCTCCTGGTAGTTGCATAGATCGCTCCACTCTTCTTCATCTGAGATTTTAACCTTAATCAACTTGCGGTATATCTCATCTGTTTCTGTGTACCGCGCAAAAGTGGGCTTCATTGTGAAAACATGTTTGAATTCATGTTCAACGAAAATTGGACTGTCGATAGCATCCAACATTGCTTTTCCTATTATGTTGCCTTCGATATTGGAGAGATTAAAAACATCCTCTGTTGAAAAATCTGTTTACTGTCAACTCCAAATTTTGGCATTTCTCCTCAAGATGTACAGCTAAGTTCTTTTTTATCAATACCTTTTTCACCTGTAGGACAGTTTATGTTTTGTCTTCTACTCCCAATTCTTCTAGCTCATACCTGTTTTTTGAATTTAGAAATTTGATGATTCTGTTGGCTATCGTTGACATGTCTCCTAGCTCTAGGTTAGTGGTTGAAATAACCTCCTTAGCTTTTTTAACTAGCTCCTTCTGCTCAAATATGATTTTGATGTTGGGCCAAATCTCATTCATACCATTAATGATATTGTTATAGATGATTTCCTTTACCCTTCCCACAATGTTGCCAATTGATGACTCCTTTTAGATTTCTGCAATTTTTCAATTAATGTTCTTGCCCTCTGCATCTCTACTGATTGTGCACTTTCAACTCTTTTAATCTGGTCCTGCTAAACGTTGACTTGAGTTTCCAATCTCTTGATTTCTTTTGTCTGAGTAGTTGTGGAAATAACTATAAGAGGGACAACCTCCATAGTGGTGGTGGTCAACTATGTTTCTTTCTCCTTTTCTTGTACCATCTTCTCCATCTTTGTTTCCATTTGTTTTAGTTGGAGTGACTGCTCCATTATTAGTTTCATCATTTCTGCCTTCTGACTTTCCGTTTCCTCTATTTCTTTAGTCAAAGGGTCTTGTGTTGTAGGCATTTTGAGGTGTTTTCTCAAAGTTTCCATATCAGCCTCCTTATTTTTAATAATATCTTCTACGGCTTTCACATCTAATGGATCATACCCAATTTTCACCACTAAATCTTCCAAGGAATTAATTCTGTTATCTTTTGATTGAGCTGAAATCTTTTCCATCTTCAGCTGAGACTCGGCATTTGATAAAGCCACCTACATTCTAAACAAACTCATAGAGGTACTTGTTAGAGTGGAGGAGATCAACTCACCTGTTTGCTTGTGCATTTCTAGTTGGTCAATAGGATGAATGTTTTTGGCATCAAACGCAAAGGATGTATGTTTATAATCAGTTGGAGTTTTAGGTTCCGCTGTTTGTGCCTTAAGGAATACCATATGCGTTTTCCCTTTCTCTAAATCGAAAGTTGATAGAAGTCTACCTTGGGAAGTAGAACTTTTCTTTCATAATCGAGCATAAGTACTCTTTTTCAACATTTCATTTCTGATTTTTATCTCTCTGAAAGTATAAAAAATGGTCTCCTCCTTTTCTCCTATTACATTGGTAGATGTGGAAATTTGAGGAGTTTGTTGCCTTTCTGAGATAGGAGTCGTAGGAAAAGATTGACTTCCTACTGGAGATGAATAAGGAATATCACTCAGGTTGATAACTATTTGCTGTGGTGATTATTTACCTATGTCCATGTCCATACGCACCCTTGCCCTTTTCCTAAATTTCTGCTTAAACTCTTTTATAGAAGTATCAGTCCCTGATGACTGAGCTTCTCTCAGTCTTTTCCCAGTTGCTTCTTTTTCTTGTTCCTTGCCCTTGTCTAGTATGTCCTATGTACTTTGTCTTTCTTGCTGCCTAGGATTCTGTGCACTTGAAGAGGAAAGTATCTGCTCCTCATCCTTTTGCAAGGTCTCAGGCATCCACTCTATTCGGTTCATGCATTTTTCTATTTTAGGCATGTGAGTGTGAATATAAGGTGTTGATTTGTTTTCCACCCTTTTCTTGAAGATGATACCCCATGGGTCATAAGACCATGTGAAGCTGTAGGTGAACTTCATTTCTTTGAACTTCTTATCAATCTCCTCACTTGCTGCCCTACTGTTACAAATAAAATGACCAATCTGGGATTTGATCCTGAATTGAGATTTCTTATTTACTGTTACAAAATGTACTTCATCTGCATTAATCATCTGCCTGATATACTCTAGTGAAAATATCCTCATAGGGAGGAACTTTGGCAACTTGTAAGGGGCCAATTCACATCCATATATCCTTAATTCTGTGTAATTTTGGTACAAATACCAATCTCCTATTCTAGCTTGGTTGGTCATCCGTATAATTATTTTGATTTCTTCACTAATTCTGGGTTTTGTTGTACCACTAAGGAGGATCATAGATGGATGGACAAACATCTCTATGAATGTTTTGTATGCGAAGTCCCTTTGATCCTTCATTACCAAGGTTGTCTAGAAGATGACAAACTAAGGTTCACCTTCTTCATTTAGCTTGCTCATCATAAACTAAAACCTGTCTGCCTGAAAATAAACAAACATATAAACAAGTACTGAAGAATATTAAAACACTTCTTCTGTAGTAAAATTTATGAATTCTTCATGTATGGCATTTGCCAGGAATTGGCTAAAGCTAAACAAGATAGAGGGCTTTGACTCCGATGACAATATGGACGAGAAACCTATTATGGCCTCATTAAGCCACTGATCTGAATAATACCCTAGCATATATGAAAGCATAGTGACTATATGTATGGTTCTATCAGGGAAAGAAGAGGATGGATATGGAGGATTTTTGCTAGGCAGTGGGGTCTATTCAATCATGAATAGTTCCAGGGTTTTAGCTCTTTTAGCAAAGTCTAACCTCTGGTACATTTCACTGGGGATTTCATGGGAAAAAGGAGTGGTTCCTTCAATGATAGGAGCTTGCATCATCTGCATTATGGATTTAGCATCAATGTTGAACAATATTTCTCCTGCAGGGGCTACCACTGCATTTTGTTGTGGGCTATAGCAAGACTAGCATTTTCTGGTCAATTCTGGGCAGCTATGGGTTTTGGGAAAAATGTAGAAAGGAAAATTTGTATCCCAGAGTCCTATATCATCCATTTCATCAACAAATTTGTCCTCCCACTAGCAGTAGATGTCAAAGATATCAAATTCTGACATTCTCTCACGTATCTTGAAGTCTCTATCTGCAAGTGGAATATGGTCCAAGTCCACTGGTGGGTGCACCATTGGATTGAAAAACCCCTGTTCTTTATTCTTCGGTGGCATGGATATCTTCTGAAAATTTTAAACTTGGATTGCCTTTGGATTTGCAGGTGAACTGCGATTAGGAAAATGAATGAGAAGAAGAGGGAACTCAGAGAGGGAAAACAGAAAGGGAATGAGTAGAAAACGATATTCAAGAAGGGAATGCCTACTAAACGCAGACAAATGCAACTTTTTGCTGTTGAATTGATAATTCACTAAGTTAACTGCTTCTCTGTGTATGTCTCAACAAATTTTCACTTCACCTGTAAGCAAAGAGGACATATGAAAACTCTGTAAATGGGTGAGAGATGATGTATTTGTAATTTTTGCAGGGTTCCCATTAAAGTGGCATGAAGTGGCACGAGTCCGTTGGCTAACAGTTTAGTGAATTGAATGTGCAACAGATATAGCGCGAATGGAGGTGATAGGTGGATGGGACGGAGTGGTGTCATGGAGCAGCGGGAGTGGTGAATGATCATGACGGATGGGTGGTTTGTTTGAGAGCGGAAACCACTTTTCAGAGGGCTTGTTGACTAGTAAATGAAATTGGTGAGGGGGGGGGATGCGAAATTATATGAACACAACATGTAGGCAGAGGCAAACCACTGATTTCGGACGCATTAATGTTCAGAGGGTGGGGGGGAGGGTGAGAACTCTTATGGGCCGTTGGATCGACCATTGAGCACAGGGATTTGATGGAAGGCGTGGGCTGGATAATTAATGATATGACGGGCACGTGCATTGTGGGGTTGGGAAAAGAAATGAAAGGGGGGCGACTTATGGAATAAAGTTAGGAGTACATTATTAGACCCCTATCCTTTAGTAATTTCTTTTTTCCACATTAGGAAAAACACATGAAATATGGAATAAAACATTTAAAAGGAATTTTTTTTATGTTTATTATTTTTTCAATATAGCAACCCTTTGTTTCTAATCTAACATTGTTTCTTTTGCAGGGCGCATTTAGACTTGTAGACCCTTTTTCACTTTTTTTTTTTTGGTCTAACCTACTCTAACACTTATCTCTCCTATTGGTTCAGATTGAACAATTGAACCAATTTCATTTCTACCTAGCTATTGATTTGTCAAGTTTAAACTGTTTGGCAGATCTTTATTTTCTACCCTATCAACAGAAATTGAAATTTGTTCAATCATGCTTAGACTGTATGAATTGAACAATATTTGGGGTTTTCTTTCTTTTCATTTTTTTTCTCTTTTGTTCTTTTCCCTTTTCTTTTTTTTAAATACCCTTTTTTTTGTAGTTTAAATCAATTGAATATTGAAATCTATGAACAACATGAAATTTGCAAAATGTGAGATACTCAATCACCTTGAGATCCTATAAATTATAGGACCCTAACAGAACTTTTGAAACATGGCTTATTATTTATAAGCTATACCCTTTAGTCTAACTTATATATATATGTGTGTGTGTGTGTGTGTGTGGAGTAAAAGTTAAAGATATTTAAATTTTAATACTTTGACAACTACAATGGTGGGGTTTTCAACAAAAAAAAAAAGTGTTTTTTTTGTTATTTTCTTATTGAAAGTATATAATCAATCCTAGGCAAGTATTTGATGGTTATCTATTGCATATCTTTAAATTATCACTTAAAAGCAACAATTTTTACCAATTATAAGTTTCATGCAAATTCAAAAATAATTTCTAACATTATCTAATATAAAGTTTGATTCAAAGATAATATCTAACATTATCTAATATAAAGTTTGATTCTAACTTATAGAGATCATTTCTAACTTTATCTAATATAAAGTTCAACTCTAACTTAGAGATATATGGAGTAAAAGTTAAAAGATATTTAAAGTTTAATACTTTGACAACTACAATGGTGGGGTTTTCAACAAACAAAAAAATGTGTTTTTTTTTTTTCTTATTGAAAGTATATAATCTTTTTTGATCAGATAAGAGTAGGACCTTCTATCGATCTAGTCAATAATACATAATTTACATGTAGCCACACCAGCCCTGTGAGAATTCCACAGGTAGCTTTACAGACTAAGAACCAAACCACGCATCCAAAACCATGCGAGGCCCTAACAATAAATGCAAGCAGTAGACCATCTGGTCATGCTTTCTAGCACCAAAAGAACCCAGGCTCTAAAAAAAATAGTTACAAGTGGGGGGTCCACAAGACTACTAAAAGATCAACTAGAAATCCCAGTAAGCTTGTAGAGCCACAAACCATACGTTCCGACCCGCCAGGATCCAATGAACACGCACATATTATGGGCCCACATTAGACCCACACCTAAACCTTTCTTATGGACCTGACGAAAACTTTATGCCACCCCTCTGCACTCTTTTCGGGTCCGAAACACCAAGCCAATTTGCATGATTAAACCTACACTATTGACCTCCCAATGAGGATCCAACAGTTTACGGCCATATCGAGTGGACAAGTTGCGCAAGGGATAACCACTTGATGAGAGCGGTATTCTCTCACCTCTCTCTGCTATGTGTTGATCGAAGAGTGGCATCGAAGCCTCCCTAAAAAACCAGAAACCACTTAGCCCCCGTCCGATAAACCACTTGTGGTTTAAGAAAGCAACACCTTGTGAAATAACTAGTGTGCTCTTTCTCCCGGTGGTAGCCATTGATCTCATGCATCAGACGGTTCTTGTGCCGTCCTCCCAAAATCTCTGTCAAACCCAAAACACCATCAAAATTTCCACATAATGTTTTGTACCATGGACGATCAATTTTGTGATACTTCCATCGTCGGTCCTCTTGCCACACATTCGAAGGAATATTGAGTTGTGGATTGCAGCGCATACCCAAAGAGGGCAGACAGTTTAGGATGCCCTATCTACCCATCTGACTCTTGAACCTCCACAGTCCTTCCTGTGATCCATAGCTCTATATCTTTGTCCGCCTGACAAAGACAGTCCTCCACTAGTATTCCTGGAGGAACCAGATCCCAATCATACCGGAAATCCCTATCCCAACTAGTGACTCCTTTGTTCACCAAGTGATCTGCTAACATGTTAGCTTTCCTCTTCACATGGACAAAGCTAACAGTTTTTAAGATTTGCAGATGGAAGTGGATATGGTGAAAGACCTGCAAAAGCCTCCAATTCTTCGATACTTTATCTAGAGAAGTACCATTACATATTTTCTTGGCCACTCTAATTATCAATTCAGAGTTTGCTTCAATGATGACATTATGCAAATTTGAATCTAACAAAATTTCCAAGCATTGTTCTAGTGCCATGAGCTCGGCCATGTTGTTAGTGGCCTTACCCAAGTGGCCATGGAAGATCTTCTTTATTTGACCCTTTTCATCTCTTATAGCACCTCCAAAGCCGGCTAACCCTGGATTGCCTTTATAAGCTCCGTCTATATTAACCTTTAGAAAGCCATGAGGAGGAGGTTTCCAAATATTAATATTTGCATTTATTTGGCTTACTCCCTTGATTAAGCTCTGTGGGTTTATAGACTGGAGACCCAAGTGTAGAGTAATGCTCGCCTCTTGGGGCAGAGGAAGATCCTTAGGAATATTTCTCAACACACTTCTTACTATGTCTTTGAGCTGCCTCAAAATTTGGGCAATTATGTGTTGGGGCTCGCTTGATCTGTTTTTGAAGATCTGATTGTTGCGCTCTTTCCAGACATTCTAGATAACAAAACCTAGAACCAGAATCCAGGATTTATTAATAATTTCATTCCCTGAGAAGTTTACCCACCAATTCTTCAAAGTATTGGAAATGCTAAGGCTATCCCTATCTGTTTGCCTGAAGACTGAGGCCAACCAGTCCCAAACGATTGATGTGAAAGGACAGAGGTTGAGAAGGTGCTCCATCGTCTCCTCTTGAGAACCACAAAGGTAAAATTTGGAGGGACCAATAAATCCTTTCCTTTTGAGATTCTCCCAAGTTAATATTTTCCTTTGATGCACTAGCCAGATGAATAACTTTACTTTTATCTAGTGGGGGCTTTGCCATAGCTTCTTCTAGACTTGATTAGGATTCAGATAGTTAAAACCTGTTACTTCCTGTTTAGCTTCTTTGAGGTTAAATTTGCCTACGGTGTTCTTTCCCCATATTAATTGGTCAGATAAGGAGGATACCAGAATCCTTGTATGCTCTAGCTCCTGGGTTAGGGCTCTTGCCAGGACCTTCAAAGGGCTCTCATCACTGTAGCCTAGATCTTTCCAATTCCTCCACTTTCCAATATTCCTATCCCGGTCCCAGAAATCTTTAACCATGATCAACCCTTTGTTATTTGTGTCTCTCTTGAGAGTTGCTAATTCATCCCTATATAGGTTTGGTTCCTCTTTCTAGTTGTCCTCCCAAAATCTTGCTAGATTCCCTGCTTGAATTTTCCAGAAGCTATGTTGTTGAACAATACTTTTATTCTCCTAGGCCAGATTCCAAATATGGGAGCCCCTGATTTTCCCTAACATTATAATGTGGTCCTTCTCCTACCAATACTTGGCATATTTTTGTTTCCAAAGCTTAGCCTAGGGAGTAGCTGACTCCTTAATCCATCTCCACCAAAGTTTGGCTCCCGAAACTCTACTGAGGGTTTCAGGGTCATGAATCCCCACGCCACCATGGCTTTTGGGCTTGCAAATCTTGTCCCAGGCTACGAAAGCCCACTTTTTTTTCTCTTCACCTCTACCCCACAGAAAATCCCTTTGTATACTTCTAGTCTGTTGCATAATTCCTTTAGGAGCAGGAAGAGCTAAGAGAATGAAAATGAGAATTGCCTACAAGACCACTTGTGTGAGCACAAGGCGCCTTGCCAAATTTATAGATTTGTGTGTCCATTTCCTGACCTTGTCCTGAAGTTTGTTAATTATTGTCCCACACCCCCTTGCTCAAAGGTTTGTCAGCAAGCGATATGCCTAGATACTTGGAAGGTAGTTGATCCTTTTGAAACCTAAGAATTTTGGTAATATTTCTCTGAATAGCAATGTTGGTGTTAAAGAAAAAAACTTTGGATTTGTTGAGGCTTACCTATCTGCTTGCTACCATAGCAAAGTCATTCAAGATGTGTTTGATCTCTGTGGCTTCCTTGACTGTGGGTATGCCCTGTAGCATAGCATCATCCACAAATTGTTGATGTGTGTTTGCCTCTCCATCTAAGGTGAGTTTGATACCCTGGATTCATCCTTTTGCATTTGCCATTTTAAACGCTCTACCTAGCCCTTCCATCATGAGAACGAAGAGAAAAGGTGAAAGCGGATCTCCCTGTCTAAGACCTCTGGAAGGTGTGAAGGTTCTTGATGGAACCCCATTGAGCAATATAGAAAAACTGGTCATGGTGATGAGTGCCATAACCCATCTTATCCAATTTTGGTCGAAGCCATAGGCCCTTAGAATTGCTCTTATATAAGACTGACTTAGCTTGTCATAGGCTTTCACTAGGTCCAACTAAATGATCATACCAGATTGTTTGTTGCTTTTGAGAGAGTGTACCACCTCATGTGCTTGGATGATGTTGTTCAGGATTTGTCTTCCTTCCACATAGCCTGTTTTCTCCTCCGAGATGAGATAAGGTAGAAGGGGCTTGAGTCTATTGGCTATCACTTTGGAAATGATTTTGTACACCACATTACATAAGGCTATGGGTCTGAAACCATCCAGAGTCATCGCCTTTTCCTGTTTTGGGATCAGAGTTATGAAGGAAGTATTAAGAGCCTTTAGAACCTTTTTATATTTTCTTGAGTCTTCCACAACCTCAAGAATATCTTGTTTGACTGTTTCCCAGCACGCTTTGAAAAAGTCTACATTGAACCCATCCAAGCTTGGGGCTTTTCCATTTTGCATTTCATTGATCACTCCACTGACCTCCTCTTCGACACTGGCCTGTTAAGATTGTGGTTATCCTGTCTGGTGACCAGTTGAGGGATATATTGAGTGAATTGTTCAATGAGCCTTGATTTGTCCTCCAAAGGTTCCTCTGCTATATTGAGGAAGTGTTGTACAAGGATTGATTCCATATCGTTGTGAGAGACAAGCTCTATCCCTTGAGAATCTTTAAGCTTGGTGATTCTGTTGTGTGCATTGTGAGCATGGTGGATTTATGAAAAAAAATTGTATTCCTTTCTCCCTCCCTAATCCACTGTATCCTTAATTTCTGCTGCCAGAAAATTTCCTCTCGCAAGCATCGCTCTTCCCATTCTTCCTGCAAAGAGTCAGTAAGCTTTCGTCACTCCTCAGTAAAGCCCTCTATGATGTTTATCTGGTTGATCTCTTGGAGCTTCTGCTCAACTTATCTTTTGACCTTGAAGATATCCCCAAATTCTGTTTTATTCCATTCTTTAAGTTTGGATTTGATGTATTTGAGTCTCTAATTGAGCATGAACATTTTAGTGCCTTGAATGTTCAAATCCTCTCTCCACCATTTTCCAATATTACTGGTGAATTCAGGATGAGATAGCCATGCATTTTCAAAACCTGAAAGGTTTGTTTCTTGGTGTGCCCATAAAGGTGGCTTCTAGCTGTACAGGCCAGTGATTCGATCCTCCAAAGGGCAACTTGAAAAGCCCCTCCCCCCTTGTTGTTCTAGGTGAAGGTTCCATTTATTGTTTTAGTGTCCACTAGCCCCATGTTCATTATAAAATTCTGGAAGGCAAAGGAATCTATTACTAACTGTCTAATACCCCCTTTTCTTTAAGAGGGATCTTATCATATTGAAGTCTCCTACAATAATCCAGGGCATATTGGGGTGTCTTGCTTTGAGATTCTCAAGGGAGATGAGAAGCTTGAGTTTGTCTGCCTGCTTTTGTGGTCCATAAACATTTGTGATCATGTATACTTTCTTGTCACCTATAGGTTGACAAACCATAGAAAGATAGTTTCTGGATACTTCAACATCCAAGATCCCAAATTTTTATGGATCCCACATCGTGAGAATCCCCCCCTGTCGAGTTGTTTGCCTTAACCTCTAGATACTCATATCTGATTAGCCACTTCTTGTGAATTTCTCTAATCTTCTCCATCAAACATTTTGTTTCGTGAATAAAAATCATGTTTGATTTTTCTTCTTTGATTCTATTACTGAGAGTCCTACGTTTCCTTTTATTTCCTATGCCTCTAATATTCCAGGTTGTAAGCTTCATTAAGAAAGGTTAATAAAGGAGTAACTAGTAAGATCTTTCATCTTACCTGAGTTAATCAGTAGTTTCCCACATTCGTTGAGCAACTCATTTTGTTTTTTCCTTCCTCTTTTCCTTCTTGAGTTCTTTGAAGATTGTGTCTGTACATTTTCCATCATTACAACTCCACTATGCTCTTGACCTTCATGATTTCTTTTGACCCCAACTCCCTTCACTTTTGATCTCCATAGAAACAACTATTGTACCCTATCATAATCTTCTTTTGGTAGGGAGTCCACTCCTATGGTCATCCCTTGTTCTAGAATTTTTTCTAGATCCAGATTTTCCTTATCTAGAATCTCTTGTAGTTCATATTCCTCCATTCCCACTTCACTTGGAGTCATCTCCTGGTCCCTGCTTATCTCCATACAGCTTGGTGGCTCATCCTTTCATTGGTTGTCTACCGTGATGCCCTCCATGTCAACCCCCTTTTCCTTTTTAGTGATTAAGTTTTCCTTATCTTGTACTGTTTCCTTGTTCCCCTCTTCTTCCTCTAAGATTTTGAACTGATTGTGTCTTGACTGTCTATCCTCATTCATCTTCTTTTGTGGACGTTTACTACTTTTTCGCTTTGCTCCCAACCTTGGTGAAATCCTCATGATTCTTATCCTCAACAATTTTCACCTTTCCTTTCATAGTGTTTTCTGGGTAGTCTTTGAATAAATGCCCATGTTTATGGCATTTTCGACACCTAAATGGGATGTGCTCATAGTCCACAGTGTGAACCCATTTTTTATCATATAGTTCTAAAATTATCACTTTTGGAAGGGCTCCAGATAAATCCATTTCCACACAAATTTGGGTGAAGGAGGTATATTTTCCTTTCAGAGTTGCCTCTGATATCTTTAGAAATTTCCCTAGCTTGTTTCTTATTATTTCAGAGATTCTGATAGCCAATAATCCAGAGGAAGGGAGTAAAGTCTATTCCATATGGGTACCGATGTGAAAGTTTCATGCTCTAGGACAAAATTCATTTTCCATCGCCACATGTAGAGTCCTGCTGCCGCATAGAAATATGGAACTCCTTCGAACACTCTATCCTTATCCTCTAAGCTCGTGAACACCATTGTGAAGAAGCCATTAGAGCCTAGATGTAGGTGTATCTCCCGCTTTGGCTTCCAATGACTCCTTACCCAGACGTGTAGCGCCCTCTCCGTCGGCCATAACCCCATACATTTGCATATGATCACATGTTCTGTCATATGATCCCTATGAGCTTGAAGCGCATGATCGCTTAATATGACCCGGGGAATGGTGCTTGACTTGGGTTTGCAGACCCTTGTTGTCCTTGTGGAAGTATGTTTTCCATAGCTACCCTCATTCTCCTTCTCCTTATTTGTTTCTGGCTGATCCCCTTCTTGTTCCTGAAGTCTGTTTCCTTCTAATGTTCCTTTGCCTCTTGCCTCTGCTACCTTCTCTAGAGGTTTTTTAAAATGTTGCTTTCCTGCTTCCTTAGTTTTGGCTGTAACTGCCTAATTGTAGGAGGGAGCAACACTCCCCCTAGGCATCCCGCCATGGTTCCCAACGTCAAAACCCTAGCTTCAACTTCAACCCTAGCTCTAGTTGCCACTTTCTTCCCAAAGGTGCTTCTTATTGAAAGTATATAATCAATCCTAGGCAAGTATGAAGTTATAGATATATGGAGTAAAATGTAATAGATATTTAATTTTTAATACTTTGACAGCTGCAATGGTGAGGTTTTCAAAAAAGAAAAAAAAGTATATAATCAATCCTAGGCAAGTATTTGATGATTATCTATGACATATCTTTAAATTATCATTTAAAAGCCACAATTTTTACCAACTATAAACAAATGTTTAAATTATCATTTAAAAGCAACAATTTTTATCAATTATAAGTTTGATGCAAATTCAAAGATAGTTTGTAACATATCTAATATAAAATTCTATACCAAATAAATATATATGATACTCTAAAATGAATGAAAAACTAGTTAATAATACAAACTCAAACCTACCGCCATCTCAAAAATACATTCTATAACCCCCTAAACCTATAACTCAAATGGCTACCCCCAATGTGACCTTCTCTAAACTCAAAAACGTTGAGCATTATCTTCACTTTGAACTAAATCTTTCCGTTGAAAAAGAAAATAAAAAAATTTCCATTAATAATCTATATATATATATATATATTATATATTATAATATATATATATTATATAATATATATTATAGATAATAAATATATGGAGAAAATGAAATAGAAATTTCAGTTAACCGAATGGAATAGAGAATCCCTTAATCACTCGTATCACCAGATTGGGAGTCTCTCTGCTCCTTTTGGTTCGAATCCGCTCTATTTGGCCCCCTCAGAGAATATCATTGCTTCTTTTATAAGCTGAGTCATTAAAGCCACCAGACTCGTTTAGCTCACTTTCCTGTCCAAAGAATAGAATAATAAATTGATTCATTGTCTATTCGATCAAAGAAAATAAGAAGACGCACATATTTTTAACATATCTATATCGCTGGAATAAGACGAACATATTTTAAGTATATCCGATATAAATTCATAGGATGGCTTAGCAGCTCTAACGGTAATGATGGCAAACGATCTTAGAACAATGAATAAGTTAGTGATTTACAGGCCACCAGGCAACATAATCATGTTGGAACTACTACACACCTACATGTAGACTCTTAGTTAGAGCATGCGACTATATGCAACTACTACACATCTACATGCGGACTCTTAGTTAGAGCATGGGATTGCATGCAAGATTCCTTTTGCATGATTTACTCCTTGATTTGCTCTTTCTTTAACTCCGCAACTGACTAGTTATCTCCGGAACTTGTTGTAGGTGTTGAGTCTTCTCATTGATCACCACTATAGTTCATTACCTTGGGATCTTCACCCACTATAGTTCATTACCTTGGGATCTTCACCCAGTAATGCTATATAATGAGCATTGTAACATATTTTCGAATGAATCATTCTTTTCTTCTTTCAATTTTCTTTTAATGTTTTTGCTCTGCAAAGCTGTGTGTTCAACCTTTACTAGCTAGATTCATCTATGCAGGTTTTCTAACACATTTACACATGTTTCCTCTAACCTGGGTTTTGGGTTTTATTACACTCGACGATTCATCAATAACATGACCGACTCGAATGCTTTCAACGAGCATCACATTGTTCTTTTCATTCAGCAACTCTTTATACTCAACATCACATTGTAATCTCTTAGCTTCCTTCACAACTCCATAATTGGGGTTTAATATCATAAAAAGGCAAAATAAAACATATATCAATTGAACGATAATTACCCTTCTCACAGCGGAACCATAATCTTCTTTTGAGTTGAAAAACTTCGTTCAATCGGTTCTTCCATGTTCGTTCTGCCTTCCCGATGTTGAAAGAACTGCAAGCCGCCGAAACGATGCTCTAGATATTCATAACGCTATTCCAGAAATTGTGCTTCAATGTCGATTTACCCTCACAAATACCATACGAATTCAACAGTTCAGCATTCATATTCAATTCTCAGAACATTTGCACTGCGTGACCACCTCAACGTGGATGAGTGGCATCTCGCTTTGCTACAGCCGAGAGGTTAAGCAAGGGTTCACTAACAACGCTTCAAACTATCAGGAACAACTCATAGAATGAGCTTGATCATTGCATTAACAAACATAGAAAATTATAAATACGTATAGCCGTAAATTTTACAACAATCTGTTGACTGACATTTATGGTTCAACAACGATGGCTGACTACCGCTGCTTGCTGCCTACTAACATTGTTGACTCAACGACTATCGTCGTCATACGGTCAGACGTGATTAATGTTCTAACACCTCCCCTTAATCACGACAACCTAAACTTTAACTTGTATGTTGGTCTAAGTCTCAACTAGGCTTACAACAAAACATTTCATTTTTTCCTTTTTATTAAAGGGTCCATGCTTGTTCCTTTTCCTTTGCTGGTGCAGTTTCATCTTCACCTTTATTGTCATAAGATAGTGATTGAGTTTCTCCTTTCTTGATTGCAGGGTAACCTTTTTTGTATTCAACATTTCTTCTTCCTGATTGTTAATATCTGCACACTCAAAAACAATGTTAGATTCATAAATAGAACCATATTGATTTTTGTCATCGTGCTCTTTGGAAAGAGCTTTGCTTCCTTCATTTTTCTTTGCTGACGTAGTTGATTGGTTCATGTCTTCAACCTCTTTTGTCAATTCTTTTGTTGCAAACATTTTGTCCTGCATTTGATTTGTGTATGAAGATAGGCAACTCTTCTCACCAAACAACAACTCATCAATAAGATGCTTTTCATGCATCATATTTAACCACTCATCATGTGATACATAATTGTCATCAAATTTGACTTCATAAGTCTCTGCATCACAGGGTGTTTCCTTAATATCACATACTACTCTATTGTTAGCTAAAGACATACTTTCAGCCTTAATCCCAGCTATGATGCTTTCAATACAATCACCTTTAGCAACAACTCCTTCATCAACTTCAGCTTTCTCACTACCCTCCACACTGTATTTCATTTCAAGAATATCCCAAAATATTTTTGCATCACATATTTCACCAAATTCATACAAAATATTTTCGTCTAAAGCTGATATGATGAGAAACAATGCTATTGCACCTCTACTTTTATCAATGGCATTTATGGAAATTCCTTGAACAAATTGCCATAAATTTACTGACCAAAGAATCCCTCCATTTTTATTGCCCAAACTTTAAAATTTTTACCTGAGAAAATTGGCAGAACTGGCATTAATCGTTTCAGTATTGCATTAGTGTCTTCAAATTCTTCTATCTGATTCAGATCTACTGTTGGTTGAAGCATTTCATATTCTTCTGCAACTATTGTCATTTCATTCTTTCTGTTCACCTATTTTAATTATCTCTGAGACTGTCTTCTTTATTGACCCATCATTCTACCATAGGTGACTCAGCGCTCTTATGTTCCCTCACACACCACTTCACTGCACCCAACGCTCTCACTCTTTCAGCATCAACGCCCTTCAATCCACAGCAAGACTCCAGGTCTTTACATGCACTCCTTCTCACGGCTAGCTTCTTAGCAAACAACACACCAGTGTTCAAATGTCCAGGCCACAAGAGACTCCTCACCGCGCTCGAAAGAAAAATTCTACCCACAGATATCGGCCCTCTGGCACTACAGCAACAAAAATAGCACACAGTTTCCCTCCGGTGACATATCAACTCTCTACTCGGCTTTACTCCATGACAACAACATACAGCTTTTCCAAATGACACATAGATTCATTAGCCAAGGTCCCCACGGCCACAATAACATGCTCATCACAACAACGATTAGATCGGCAAAACCTACAACATCACACTCTAATATCGTAAAACTCGATCATAGACGTTGGCCGCTCACTGCATTACAGTATGCAGGCTTTATATTAGTTACAAGTGCACCTCATTTTTCACAAGTCCGCGGCTTTCCAGATCAAACAACGATCTCTTGCTTTCCATTACCAAGATAAGAGCGGAGCTCTTTTCTTTAGAGAACAGAATTGAAGACTAATAGAATTGAAGACTCCACAAAAAAGTCTTCCTCACGACTCTCGACTTCCACGCTCACCACACCAGCATTCACACACTCTTCTCAACACCCAATGAATAACTGCATTGTCTCTTTGGGTGCACACTTTCCCACAGCTCTCGCTCTTCGTCAAACAACAGCCATGAAAATCTATATAAATGTGCTCCAACAGTACTAATACGTTATCTCCTAGGTGCAGCTCCACATACGGTGCTCAAGAATAACACTCTTATCCACAACAACGCTTCGACCTGCGCTCCACACCAATGAACTATCACCCAACGTGCGCTCAGACTCTCTGCACAACAATATCTCCAGGACTTCACTAAACACTCAGCACTACAATTGGCCTCATGCAGTGATTCACCACTCGGCCTCCTCCAAGCAGCTCACTTGAGCTCTATCTTCTGGACAACGCTGGACTGCGCGCACAGCGCTACAAGGCGACCTCTCAACAACCCTTCACAACAACCCAGCAACACAGGACTCAACGTGTCCTCAACACATAAGATTTGATATGGTCTTCAAACACGGTGATTGACACCCTGGCATACGCACATTAAGGCTAGCCACACCACTTCGCCTCACCTCACAGTTAGCTCTGTGACCTCACACTGGCTCTGATACCATATCAGAGAGCGTAGAGCTATAGAGATGCACACACAAACAACTTAGAACTTAGAACTTCACAACTTAGAACCTATCTCCATTTGATGACTGAACAGGTATTTATATATAACAGAGAAACTTCGGGAGTTTGATGGGGCGGTGGATTCTTCAGGAAGCTTGCCCATTTGTCAATGGATTCTAGAAACTCCATTTAATACATCTGCTGAATTCTAGCCACTCTACGCCGACTAAAATTGATGACTACGCCGACTATCACCATCATACGGTCATTGTGATTAATGGTCTAACACAGACTCAGGTTCTCTGGTGCACCAGTTTTTTTGCAATATATTCTCTTTTAGCAGAGAGCTCTATACAAACACTCTCGAATATGTCAAGCCCTCTGGTGGAAAAAGGACTTTGTCGGGATCTCGGCCTGCGTGAGTCTGTGATTCTTTTTTCTCCTTCTTCCATAGTCGTCCCAAAGCATTTGAACTTCCACACAGTCCTTTTACAAGTTTCACAAACAACGCAATACTTGCATATCTATTCTACATAAATTCATCACATTGTTGCAAGTCATTACGACCCTCTCAATTGTTGCGCTAATATCAACAACATATAGGCAACGATGTCAGTCAACACTCTTTACCAATTCAACAATATAATAACTGTCAAAAGCTCTGATACAAAAAATGGTGCAGAAGCTCTAACCATAGGTCACACAAAAAGAATAAAACTCATCACAAGATAATACTAAACATATGCACATAAAAATCCTCAACAGATGATTCTATAGGAGAAATTATAGTCTATTTATGGTTTCTCATTTCTTTATACCCACTCAAATGCTTCTAAATCCTACATGCTTCATGGGCTCCTCTCAATTTATACAAATGGATTAGAACCCAAATAGGTTCTAGATCCCTCAACAAATCCCAACAAAATCTCTTTTGATCCCTAAAATCTCTTATCCAAATCCTTATCCGTACATAAGAGTTAACTAATCTATAATCTTCTCAAACCTTCCACAATACTCTCGAATTTTCTCTTATTTACAATAATCTTCATTTTCTTAAAACAATTAAAAATATACATTAATTAATTAAATCCTACTTTACAAAGTAACTCCTCTAGTAAAGGATTGACCTAGGTTAGATGCTCCTGCATCAAAGTATTTTAGTCTTAAAATAACAACTCATTAACATAAAAAGTATTTTAGTCTTCAAATAACAATTCATTAACATAAAGAATGAAGTGGGGAGTTCCCCTCAAAGCAATAGTGTATTTCATTCAGTGTAATTTCATTTCTTTTAAACATACATAAATTATATTATTATTAGGCCGATAGGCCTTCCTATGAATGAACATAGTCGTCTACACTTTCATTCTCGGACTGACATCTATTATATGCTTCTCTGTTTGACATCTGGCAGTCGATTCATTATCCCTCGTCGTGCATCACATCTGGGAAGCATGCACTACACTTTGACTTCTTTTTACCAATATCGGTTGAGTTGCCAGTGGCAAGCATGCACTCTTTGGTCGACTGAGTTTCTCTTTTGAAATTCTTTCGTTCCCTGACTTCGAAAATTTCAGGCTTTGCTGCCTGTTGCTGTGTGATGTTGCCACGGGACTTTGAGCAGGAGGCAGCGCGACCAATAGGGGATTTTTATCGTTTTCAGTTGCCTGCTTTCATTTCCATTGTCCGCAAGCAAGGTGTATTTCCACCCCAATCAAATTTATTATGGAAAATGGCTTATTAACAAGCAGATATTTGAATTTTCCATCTTCAATCAGTTCATTGTTATATAAGTCTGCAACATTGTAGCGAGAAATTTCACAGTCGTGACTTGTGGTGAATGTCGTGTATTAAACACTGGGGGTTTTCAACCCTGGACGGGAATTATTTCACACACCAAACTAACTGCCATAAAAACCCTCGCCAAAGACTTGCCTTCACAAATTATTTATTAATCCTTTTTTTATTTTTACTTGCAATCAAGTAGAAGTTCTTCCTTGATTATTGATTTCTGAGTAGGTTACGTGGTTTCGAAATTCAGATTTTTCTCGGGAAACCCTAGTTGTGGTAGCTTCTGAAGTTCATTAATTGCATTAGGGTTTTTCTATTTCAATTTTTGCATATAAGTAGTTGTAAACAAAACTAGATAAAACATATAAATATGTACAAAACCATGAGATCTGATATTCAACAAAAATAAGCAAAAAGTGGTTAGACTATGAGTTGAGTAGGATCGTATTGGATCTGCATCCTGTATTTGTTGATCAATGAAGTGCCTATGAAAGTTCAGATAGTAGTCATGTCCCAATTGTTCATGTATAATCCAAGTGCCAAAATGTTGTTGTGCAACTTCTTTGGATAAGTTGCCAGAAATTTGATTCCTTTCCCTGTAGATATGACGATAAATCACAGAGTCAAATTGTGATTTTAAAATAATTACTTCTTCCAACATATTTCTGAGTGTGTGAACATGAAAATTTGTCTGTTGATTGAACCAATTTATGAAAAATTTTGAATCGCTAAAAATTGTAGTTGCTAACATCCTTTCTCTAAGGAAAAAATGAGCAGAAGTCTAAGGCTATTTAGTTCTGCATAATTGTTTGTACCTCTCCCTAACCCCATTTTGAGTTTGATAATGATCTTCATTTAAATACATCATTGCTCCCCCACCACATTCTTCTGGTTGTGCAAAACCATCAAAATAAGCCCATGGCAAGGACTTGTCGATGACTTCTGTACTTATGTTCTGGTGCCTCTGGTTTTGTTCATCTTCAGGGATGAAGTTATAAGTTGCCACTGTATAGGAACAGGTGAAATTCCAATTTCATCTTTATCTTGGAAAAATAATTGGTTCCCACCTAACTAAATACCTCAGCATACCAGAGGGGGAAGATTCCAGAGCTCTATGGGTTGAGCCCTATTCCACCATAATTCCCATGCTTCTTAAATTGTCTCTCCCTGCCACCTAATATTTATTGCCAACATCTCATATATCTGATTACATAATTGTACTATTATGGGGCATTCAAGGAACAAACGATTTATTGATTCCACATTTTGCTTGCATAAGATGCACCATGATGGGCCCTGAAATGATCTATGTTGAAGATTTCTCCAGTAGGTGCTTTGTTATGCAACAGGCACCACATGAACAACTTTTTTTGTTGTTGGTCCTTTAAGCTTCCAAAGCGACCACCACCACCATACACTATTATTAGGTTCGTGCTCTACAAAAATGAAGGAGTATCAATCTTTTGGAGTATATCTGCGATGAGGAGCCACAGTCCAGAAAAGTTCATCCTTCCTATCCTGTAATCTCAGATGAGCTTCTAAGAGGGAATTTGTGAAGGTAACCCAATTCTATTTCCATTGATTCAAGATATGAAGTTCTTGTGCAGACTTCCATTTTTGACCAAAAAGCATGGAATTTTCTGCATCAACAATTTGATTCAAAGTTTGAATACCAACCTCCCCAAGAAAATGGTTTAGGTCAAGGGGGAGAATGTGCACATTACCACTTCCTGACCAAGCATCCAAATCAATGTGAACCCGCTCCCATGTCCCCACTCTCCATCCCAATCCTGCTCTAATATATTCAAAGGAGTTTAATATAGCATGCCAAATCAAAGAGACATTTGTTCTATTCTAATGGGGCAATCCGATCAAGTCCTCAACCTAGCGGGTTAATATATTTCCTCGTAAGCACTTGTGACCATAAGTTGTTTGTGGTGATTAATTGCCATCCCATTTTGGTAGCCAGTGCTTTTGAAAAACAGGAAAGGTTTTTCATCCCCCATCCTGCCCATTTTTTGGGTGTGGAAATTTGATCCCAGTTAACCCAAGCAAAAATTCTACCTTCTTTTTTTCTTCGCCAGAGAAATCTACAACAAATCTGTTGAATTTTGTGAAGAATGCTCTTTGGTATCCATGATAAAGACATCAAATACACAGAGATGACCTCCAAAACAGACTTGATACGAACCACTCTACCTACCCTAGATAGCCATCAATGATGCCAGACATTTATTGTACTTTCAATCTTAGCTACCAACCACGTCTAATCTACAATTTTATAATTGTTTAGTTTTAAGTGAAAGTGGAGATACTTCATCCCATCATCAAAATCCATGTCTTTATATATTTTAAATACAATATATCAATGCAATATTTATATTATATATATAAAAATAAAACTTGATATTATATGTTCATGTATAAAGATTTCATTTTATATTATTCATATATTAATATAGTATTGAAAAAAAAAATGATTATAATTTAAACCTTTCAATAATTTAACTTTTTTTAAATTTTGGCCATCTTCTAAAGTATCTTTTTGGTTAATTTATAGTAAATCTTTAAATATTTCTTGAATTACAATTTAGGTGTGTAATGTTCACCATCAAAGTGCTAAAAAAGATTTTCAAAGTACTGAATTAATTTATACATTCAAAAATGAAATTTAGATAATCAAAATGTCTAATAATATTTTTAAGATGTAAATTTTTTTATACATTCAAAATACAACGTAACAATGAAAAATTACAATCTCATAAAAAACTACTACTTTATTAATAAATTGAATTGCGCCTTGTTCAAAATAGATAAAAGTGATGCAATATTCTTTATAAATATAAATATCATAAAGTTTAATTTGAAAAATAAACAAAAGTGATGCGCTATTCTTTATAAATATAAATATGATAAAGTTTAATTTGAATAATCCATATGGATGACGGTTTAATCAAGAAAGCTCCCCGTTATTACATCCTCTTGGATCCTACGTCTCTAGAAATGGACGCGTGCGCCTATATGTTTCAAACCAATAAATGTAAATAATACCGTGTTTATTAATAATTGAGAAATGAATGTAAACTAGTGCTTGGTGCAATTGAAATCTACTGTTCACTTGATTAAGCTTACATATACATATATTAAGCAACATAAATATTTATTTACCTTTATATATTATTTGATTAAAATATTTTATTTGATTCGGGAAAAAATGATTTTTAAATTTAATTTATATTTTCTATTTTTAAAATTTAAATTATTATGAATATTTTTTTATATATTTTAATTTATAATTTTATTAAATTATGACCATTTAATTTGATTAAAAAATATATATAGATATATTTTGAGTTAATGTTCTGATTATTTGATTATTTAAGAAATAGAAGGAGTTTTTATTATTATTATGGAGTAAATATTAATTATTTGTGTTGAGGATATGGGTTATTTTAATTTATAGTTTTATTAAATAAATTATTTGAAAATAATAATAAAGTAAATTATAAAATTGTTAAAGGAAAAAAATGTTAGTATGTATATATATTATATATATATAATATATATATATATTATATATATATATATATATGGTTATTTGAGAAATAGAGTGGGTTTGGGGTTGTATTGGACATTTTATGGAGCTAAATTCATTAAATGGAGAGGGTGGCATGGCGACCCTCATGTATGCACAAGCATGCAAGTAGATATTAAGCACACAACCACGGGATGCAAAGTATAAATAATTAAGGCGATTTCGTGTATTAGGTTGCAATGCAGAGATGAGGGGAAACAACATGGGTCCTTGGGAAATGCGGCATGATGTGGCATTAGAGAGAGCATTCAGAGGCCTATGAGTTAATTCTTGCCAACAAATCAGGGAAATCGTGCTTTGTCATATCCCGGTATGACTTTGGGGGGAATTGCTATTAGACTCACTTTGTTATTAAGTTGTTTGGGCAAGAGTTCGTTGGTGAAACTAAGGGGCATGAGGTTTTGGAAGATTGCAAGGAGAGTCGGTTGTTCTCCCATTGAATATAGTGGCTTCTCAATCACTCTTAAATAAATTTTCTTATTGGTATCCTCTCCAATAAATCAACCTAAGTGCGCAAGGGCTTCTACGATCTGGGTAACTCTGAACTCCTCTCATTATTTTTCCAAAATGTATGCATGCATTTTTCCTAGCTTATGGTGTTGGTTTGAAGGTAGTCTTGTATGATTCAATAGTTTGGAGATAATATTATATATGTCTCAACTATAATAGTGCACTGGTGTCCCTTCGTAGCGGTGTTGTTTCTTCTCCAAATACTATACCTTGCATAAGCTAGTGCCGCCTCTTCACTTGTTACTTGGTGTACCCATTCTTGAGCTGAGTCCTAAACTTCCTTTGCTCCCAAACATCTACCTTGACATCGTCTTTGGCTTTGTTGACACTCTGTATGAATCGACCCTTTTTTCATTGTTCATACATATGTACAAACATCTTGTCCATAAGCCAATCAGTTAATATGCAATGCCAAACTATGAGAAGTACTGTGGAGGGGGAGGCCACAACCCTAGGGCTGAAACTGAGCCCAACAATAGGCCCAAGAGGCTGTTGAAACTTATCATTCAGTCGTCCCCCTAGAAACTCGCAATGAAATTCGTTAATTTGAAACCTTGCTACTATAGATAGATGGGCTTTATGGACTCCAAGATAATGGAAGAAGTTGCTAACTAGGTTCTTGACCCTGGTCATACAAGGGAAAGAGGAAGTAGTATCTCAATGATAAATAACAATACTAGCAAATAAAGACCATGTTGGGCAGGGTCTTAATGGAAAAGTAGGAAGAAATATATAATATCTTTGCAAGTTTGAAAGATGTCAAACTTGTCCATAGAAATAAGTCGCTGCTTTTAGAAAGAATTGAAATTAGGTTGGCTCATATCAATTGCCACATCTAGTATGATTCTACTCCCTCAGCTCCTCCAGGCTCTAGTGTGCTGACACCTCTCACCTCCTTAGACTCTTCACTTCTTGCATGTTATATTGTAGTATTTTGCTTTAAAATTTGATAGTAAATAACTTAATCATGTTAAAGAGTTTAAAAATGTTAGAAGTTTGGACAAATTTTTGTATCCCATTGGGCAAATTGAGACCATTTGCTTAAAAAACATGTTTAAACTGGTTGGTTATCTCATGTACTTGGTTGACACACACACACACACACATATATCCTATTTAAATCAGTGAGAAGGATCAAATCTTTCAAATTGTATACCTTTTTTTAATACAAAACCTAAGGAAGGTTTGAGTGTGTGTGTTGTATATATATATATATATATATATGCTAACCTTTAAAGAAAATGACATTTTCTTAGTAAATCCTACTATATAATTTGGAGAGAAATTATTATTTATTGTTGTTTAAAATTTATTTTTGAATGCATGAATGGATTCAATACCATGAATTTCCCTAGGGCCCTTAAATTTTGCAAATCAAACAACTTAATATTATGATTATTGCTTGTGGCGCAAGGCGATCACGGGAGTTAGTCAGAAACTAGGGTTTCTGCAGTAACCTGCTACGACAGGCCTGAACAGTGGCAACCTGAACCGACGGAGGCAGCGTGCAGGCCGGGGCCAGGCGTAGGAGCTGAGCGTCATCATGACAGCCCCTCAGGGGGTCAGAGAGGCAACTTCTCCAAGACATAACAGACAAAAAGGGCCCATTGGTAGTTCGGGAGAGGAGGCGGCGCTTAAGGAAGGATATACAGAGGACAACCAGCAGAATAAGAAGGAACAAGCACAAAAAGACAAGCCATAGGTCAGTTCATCCACATGCAAGCCGGTAGCTACCCACAGGCCAGAGGTGGAGCTACCAGGACATCGAATCAATGCACGAATCCAATATATGAGAGACCATGCTCTCATAGGCAAGTTTATTGGCTTTTGGCCCAATGAAAAAGCCTTACGAACCTGGATCGATGTCAAATGGAGGCCAAAGGAGAAAATAACCCTACTCCTAGGGCCGAAAGGATTCTTTACAACCATCTTCAATTGCTTGGAAGACAGAAACAGAGTCTTTGATGGGGGACCTTATTTCTTTAATTCGGCTGGACTTTTTCTTAGGGAATGGGTAGCTCGCTTTAACCCAAACAAGGAAGATCTGAGCTGGGCGCTGGTGTGGATCAGATTGTATTCGCTACCATGGGAATACTGGGAGGAGGATTCCCTAAAAGCCATTGGAGCCGTCCTAGGCAAATTTGTCAAGGTTGCAGAAGAAACAAAGACAATAAGGCTGACCTCTCATGCTTCCTATGCTAGGATCTGCGTCTACATGGACCTGAAACAACCCTTACCTGATACGGTACGTCTTTTTCATGAAGATGAAGATTGGATTCAATTAATTGACTATGAGCATGTTCCCCTTAGGTGTAGGAAATGTCATGCATTAGGACACCTATTTAGGGACTGCCCTTTGAACATTAAACCCACAGAACCAGTCAACCAGGAACAACAATCTGCAGATGGATTCACCAAGGTCACAAATCGAAGAAGTGGAAGCAGGAAATCAAATGGACCTCCCAAAACAACAACAAAAGACCCTGCAAAACCCTCCACAAGCAACAGTTTTGCAGTCCTCGATCAGGAGGATTCGCAAAACCGGCCAAATTCCAAGCCCAACGAAGGAAAGGCGAAGCAGGTATCGGAAACAGGAAAACAACTGAAAACAGGGGATAAGGAGAAGGGACAAGGAGAAGATAAGAACGAATCCGCACCCGAAGTATGGAGCACACCGGATATGGAAATAGACAATACCAATCTTAATGGGCGCAAAGAGAAAGAAGCCGAGGACAGCTACCAAGTGCCACACTTCATGGAGGAAGACACAGAACCGATAGATATTGGTGAACTTGATATTTTAGGTCTGGAACAGGCTTGCCAAATAGGTAACTTCGATAAAATCCCTGACCAACAAGTGGATAATCTAGTTGAGGTTCTCAATAGAGCTCAAAGAAAATATTCATTAGGAGTTCAAATTGGCAGTCACTGGGATGGGAAGTTCATCTCCAAAGATAGCAAAAAGCGAGGAAGGAAAACCACTTTAGAACAAACCATCAAGATTGGAGAGGTCTTGGTTGAGTCGGGCAGATATGCCAAACTAACCAAGTATTTCAATACTGATCCCAAACCCTCTCAATGAAGCTAATATCATGGAACATTCGAGGGCTCAACTGCCCCAGAAAAGGAAAACTACTCGAAAACATGCTAATGGAGGAGAAGCCAACAATTCTTTTTTTGCAGGAGACTAAATGTAATTTGTCCTCTTTGGAAAAAATAGCAGCCAAAGCATGGCCAGGAGGTCAAGTCACGGCTGTAGATGCACAGGGAGCTTCAGGGGGTCTCGCTGTGCTTTGGGATGCAAGAAAAATCCATCTAGAGAATATACATGCAAACAAACACTTTATTCAAGCAACCTTCCATCTTCTAGGGACAAATATTTATGGTCATCTAACAAATGTTTATTTCCCGCAAGAAACTCACCGCAAGGAGGAGATCCTAGATATGTTAAGGCAGTTAAAGGCAAACCGGACGCACCCGTTATGGGTATCTGGAGGAGATTTCAATATGATAGCATCCATGGAGGAGAAAAAAGGAGGACGATGCAGAGTAAACAGGGATGGATCAGTACTAAAAGATTTTATTCATCATAACTGGGTCATAGACCTGCCAACTATCAATGGTCTCTATACTTGGAGCAACAAGAGAGCGGATCCGCAGCAGGTAGCCTCGCGCCTGGATCGTTTCCTAATCTCAGACAACGCTGTACACATAGGAGGTGAATTTACAGCTTCTATACTTCCTTATTCGGGCTCAGATCACTGGCCCATCGCCTTGCATTGGAATAGACCAGGTAACAACACACGACGTCCCTTTAGATTTGAGGCATTCTGGCTAAATCATCCGAATTTCCATGAATTTGTCAGAAGCACATGGCAAAACTCCAATCAAACTGAAGATTCGAAAATGGCTAGGTTCCAAAAGAAGCTGAAATATCTAAAAGGGGAGATCAAACGTTGGAACAAATCAACATTTGGTAATATCTTCAAAGCAAAGGAACTTCTTAACCAGGAAATGAAAATGATTTAGCAAAAAATGATCTCTGAGGGAAGCACGGCAGAGTTAACTTAGAAGGAGCAAGATACGGAGCAAAAACTCCTAGAACGAGACAGACATGAGGAAATATTATGGAGGGAAAAGTCAAGAATCCGATGGCTGAAGGAAGGGGAGAGAAACACGAAGTTTTTTCATAAAACCACAGTTCAATGAAGAATGAGCAACCAAATTTCCTATGTTATGGATGAACAGGGCAACAGGATTGAAACTCATGAAGGAATAGAAAAGGAATTCTTCAACTACTTCAAGGAAATGAACCAAGAACCCAATATCAACAGGAAGGAGGCGATTGACAAAATAACCGGACTCATTCTTAAGCTAATCACTGAGGATCACAACACTCTTCTCCTCAAACCGATAAGTCTTCAAGAGGTTGAATCAACGGTGAACTTACTAAAAGCAGGAAAAGCTCCAGGACCAGATGGCTTTACAACAAATTTTTTCCAACACTTCTGGGACACGATCAAATGGGAAGTTTGGCAGGTAGTGGAAGAATCAAGAACTCTCAGATGGATGTACCAGGGCATGAATGCAACATTTATTGCTCTGATCCCCAAGGCAGAGGACTCACCTTCTCCAGACAAATACAGGCCCATAGCTTTATGCAACATAATATACAAAATTGTTTCCAAGGTAATTGCTCTACGTCTGAAACCCCTGCTATCCCTTATCATCTCTCCGGAGCAATCAGGTTACGTAGAGGGAAGACAGATTACGAATGGGATAATCTTAACTCATGAAATAATAAATTCTCTCAAGCAAGGAAAAAAACTAGGTATGCTTCTAAAAAGAGATCTATCCAAAGCTTTTGACAATATAAGTTGGGAATACATGCAATTTATCCTTAAAGCTTTCGGTTTTGCTCCTGCATGGGTCAGATGGGTCAGTAGTCTCATTTCTTCCTCATTCTTCTCAATTCTCATCAATGGTATCCCCTCCTCTACCTTCCGCCCTTCCTGAGGAATACGACAAGGAGATCCTCTCTCGCCGTTCTTGTTTGTCATCATGGCTGAAGGTTTGGGACGTAGCATTAACGCAGCCATCCTCTCCTGTAAAATTAAAGGCATTTCTCTACACCAAGCTCCTGCTGTCTCTCATCAGCAATTCGTAGATGAAAATATGCTATTTGGCCATCCCTCAGTGTAAGAAGCCCGATCCTTTAATGCTTTGCTTACTGATTTCTCTCTAGCCTCTGGAGCCCTCATCAATAGAGTCAAATCCCAGCTCTTCTTTTTTAACATGCCTCCCTCGACCCAAAGAGCCATAGCGAGAATTCTAGGATTCTCCATAGCAACCCTGCCTTCCAAATATCTTGGGGCACCTTTAATAGCATCGGCTCTCAAGCATGCCTCTTGGACAGACTTGTTAGAAAAAATGGAAGCCAGACTCTTCCTTTGGACCCATAGAGCCCTCAACATGGCCAATAGAATTGTTCTTATCAAAGCAGTTCTTCAATCCATGCCACTTTATTTATTCTCCATCATGGCTGCACCAAAATGGGTCCTCAAAGCCATCAAACAGCTGCAGTGCAATTTCCTTTGGGGGAGTTCAACACCTAATAGAAAATGGGCCTTGGTTAAGTGGGAGAAATCTACACTCCCCAAAATCGCAGGTGGAATAGGTCTGAGAGACCCAGAACACAACAACATAACAATGGGAGCTAAAACATGGTGGAATTGGCTAACCAATCCAGGCACTCCGTGGGCCATCTTATGGACATCGAAATACGCCCGAAATCTACCCTTGGAGGAGCGTCTCAGAATGTCAGAAGTCAGTAAAGGATCTGTAATATGGAACTCGGCCATCAAACATAAAGAAATAATTCAAAGGAACAATTTTTGGGAGGTGCGAGATGGCGGGACAGCAAGGTTCTGGGGAGACTCCTGGCAGCAACTCCCAAATCTCAACAGCATAATTCAGGGACTACCAGATCGAGAACCAAATCAGATGGATAAAGTTAACCAATATTGGAAACCACAAGATCAAAATCACAGGGAATGGCTTGAGGCGCACATCATCTTACCAAATAGCCCTGAGCAGACCAAACATGCCTTATTAACAGAACTACAAAAAAGGAAAATATTAAAGATAGTAGACAGGGATAGGCTCAGATGGGGATATGAAGAAAAGGGCACCTTTACAACCAAAGAGGCTTATCAAATTATCATAAAGGATCGAGCAACTAAAGACAAATTATGGGAAAAAATATGGAGCCCGCCCATATGGCCGAAGGTCTCAACGTTTTTATGGCTCCTAGCACATAATAAAATTCTTACATGGGACAATCTAAGAAAACGGAACTTTGAGGGGCCATCAATCTGCCCCAATTGCAAACAGGAAGAGGAGTCGGCTCTGCACCTAATGCAAACTTGCCCGCTAGGAAGACAACTCTGGGAAAAAGTAACATTTCGCTGCAGAAAAGAAGGAAGAGTGATGGGGGACATCAAAGGTACTCTACGCAACTTGGCTCAACAGCCATATCAGAGCAACATCCTAAACACACTATGGCAAATTATACCAAGACTATTGCTATGGAATGTATGGGAGGAAAGAAACCGACGAATTTTCAAAAACCAAGCAATGACAGTGGAGCAGGTATGGACAATGATTCACAAAAACACTTTAGAAACTCTGGATATTAAAAGCTGGTCACCATAGGATTTCCCTTCCACTGCACAGGAACAAGCCATATTGGGCAACTGGCAAATACAATTACAAGGCATGAATTTAGCCAAAGACAGTTCTCCCAAGATCCCGGTCTCCACTTCCAGCTGGACCCCTCCGCCCATCAATGTCTTCCAACTCAATTTCGATGGGGCATCGAAGGGGAATCCCGAAAGTACAAGTTATGGGGGAATAATCAGAGATCATCAAGGTAAAGCTCTCATCACCTTCTTTGGCTCACTCGGTTGGAACACTAACAATGTTGCAGAACTAGAAGGACTATGGTGAGGACTCAACCTTGCACAGGAACATCAGCTTATACCCCTGATAGTGGAAGGAGACTCTCAAATCATAATCAACGTAGCCACAAAACTTCAACAGGGATCAGCAGTACACAAGGTAAGCAGTAGTTGGAGAATGGCCACTAGGCTTGAGCTACTCAAACAATGGCTTGGCAATCATCCAGCTATATCCTTCAAGCATACTAGACGAGAAGGAAACAAGATGGCAGACTTTCTAGCCAATCTAGGAGTGGATAGGGGAAAAGAATTCTACGAAGGGCCTCTACAAAACATAGCTTCGGAGGCAGAATTTTCCACTTTTCAATCCTTATTAGCCAGAGAGATGCAAGCAGGGGAAGATTCCCACCCGGATGCGGGTTTTTTCAATGCCCATTAATAGCCTTGTCATGAAGCCACGCGTAGGCAGCTGGGGGCAGGTGGCAAGGTCTGCAATAAGAGTTGAGAACATCGCCGAGGTGACGGGCATTGAAGGGGCATTAATGCAAGAGCAGGCAACAGGAACGCAGATGGAGGAGGAACGAGGATTAAACCAGGGAATTATGGAGAATGTTCGCGAGCATTCAGACTGTGCAGAGGAGAGCCGAGTGATAGCGGAAGGTGTAGCTGATGTTGGGCATTTGCCTAAGCTAGCCAATAGAGGCGAGTCCTGGTTCGCTTGGCATGAGCAGCCTAAGCGTCCTCAGGAGAAGCCTCCCTGGGTTATTACCTGCAGGTTGAAGGTCAGTAAAACACATTCCAGTTCTATCTCTAGAATCACATTTCCATCAGCGGCAGAGGCCTAGAAGCGGAAAGGGCTTACAATTGAATTAAAGGTGCAAGATTTGGGGCGGAATTTGGCAGGGGGTAGGCTCTGCATAGAGGTCTGCATTGCCAATTCTCAACTCTCTAGACTTCTCTCGCTGTTGGAGAATCGGACCAGCACGCTGCGCACTCTGAAAATGGCGCCCAGACTCAGAGCTACTCCAAGAAGGGGCCGAAACGCGGGTTACAGAGGAGGGACCGGAGGCAGAGGCAGGTCACCTCCACGACGAATTTCTCCGCTTGCGGTGGCTTATCCTTCCCCCCAGGACTCTGAAGAGTCTGAATCCTCGCTCCACAATTCAGTACAGACAGCTAAATTTAGCTTCAAGAGCAAGCTACACAAGCCAACAGTCATGGCCCTGGTAATGGTTATATTTTCCGAAGAAGAAGAAGAGCACGGTAGCTCTGAGAATTCAGAGGAGGAACACTCCCCCACCCCTCTGGGCAACTCATTGAAAGAGGAGGACACCATTAGTTCTCAGTCTGCCTATACGGATCAACCCACCTCTCCAAGGGTCAATGAAGTCCAAAGCCAGTTGGAGGATCACAGCATCAACCAAATGACTGAGAGGATGGAAGTGAAAGCTCACGGAACTGAGGGCTCTCAGCAAGGCATGGTTCAGTCAGACAAGGCGAAGAAATGGTCGGACAATACCTATCCTAATTTGTTGCAGCTCAGGCTTCCCTCAGGTGTCAAGCCTACAGATGTTCAGGACGGTTTGATGGTTACGTGGGAACGTGTTTCGGACGGGGAGAAGGATCAAGATAATGATGAACCAGGGTGAAGACTATTCAGCGTGTGGAGCTCTCAGGCAGGCCCTGTTTTTTGGTATTTCTGTCTGTTTTTTTTTAATGCATATCAAAAAGCCCTGCGCGGCATTATCTAGTGAACAACCTAGGCTAAAAATTTTGGACTGTCTGGTTAACTGTCTATTTTTCAGTATGGTATAACTATGCAATCTGGTAGTAGCTTTTTGGATTCTTGCTCCAGCTTCACAAGCTAGGCATATGGTTGTGAGAGCAGAAGACAATGTTAGTTCTGAAATGTTTTCTTGACAGAGAGAGCTACATGACTCTCTCAGAGGTTAACCCCTCTCTGTAAATATCTTTTTTCTTCTTATTATAAATAGAATAAACATTACTCAGAAAAAAAATAATGTTATGATTATTAAAAAATCTTTGCATGATGAAAATACCATTTTCCTTATCCGTTAGTGTAGAGAGGGGGGTTCATTAATTAATTATATGTTCTAAAATAACACGGTGTTGTGGTAAAAACACAACCCCCCATTATTGATGTGTTCACTCAAATAATGGGGACCCTTTCTATAAAAATTTTGGCTAAGCGCCCTTTTTGGATTTTTATTTTAGTTGATTGCCCTACGCTTCTGTTAATTTTTAGTTTTCTTTCGATTCTTGTTTTGATTGCTTGGTTAGAATCGATTTTTTATAAGCTTCACATTGACGCTTGTTTCGCCTCATTTGGTCAATTGGTTTAAAAATGGCACTCATTTGAAAATCTGATTATTTAGCTAGCCTGGGTTAAAAATGCATAAAATGTACAACATCGCATTTTGTAAATAAATTTGTCCAATAACGCATTCAGTTTAGATATTAACTCGTAGAGGGTTTTACTAACATTTTTCATTATCCAGCGAAATAATTAAGCATCGGGACTTAAGAAATTCACTACAATTTTCCAATCAAATCTTAATCTCGAAAAACCAAAAGTGGCTGTAGTTTATTTTTATAATTTTTCATTTATTTTCTAAATAGCTGTAGTTTTATTTTTAGTTATAGTTTAAAAACTTATATTCATAAAAACAAAACAAAAAATGAAAATTTAAGCTTAAAATTAAATTTTAAATTAATTAAATTAATTA
>APFE030721347.1:140997-170662 GCA_000404065.3 Pinus taeda | reverse complement strand
GAGAAAATCTTATCAATTCTTCCTAATGCATCTTATATAAATGTAATGTGATAGGGTGTGAGATATATCTTATTTGTGAGTAAAATAGTGAGTGAGCAAGATGTAGTCCATTGTGAGCTGGGTTTTAAGGCTGAAATGCCTTGGCCTAGAATGTAATTTGTTCTGTATATATATATATATGAAACGTGTTCTAGTATTGTGTACGCCTATGCCTGTGTGCATGGTATAATTAAGTTAAATCTTGTGTTCAAGCTTGTTGATCCAAATATCATGTATCTGTTATATGTAAATGTTTGTTAAAGACAGCATGCAATGCAGAGGAAGATTCTGATGATGATGGAGAGATGAATGCTCTACCAGTGAAGAAATCACGAAGGAAACAGGCTCCAGGGTCTTGTTTTTTTAAAGAAATTGGGATTTTGGGCAACCCCCAAAATCTCAGTTTTCATTAGAAGTAGATTAAAGTATTTTGCCTTAGTTATATTTCATTATCAGGTTAATCTACAGTGAGAATTTCTACATGCGACTCAACTAAGACATGTGGCATATGTATATTGACGATGATTGGTATTAAGGTGGTATACAATCAAAGATGGTTCATGTGTTAAGTGCTTCCCTTCAAGTGTTTCGACGGATTGAGGGACTGACTCCTGAAGTGGGTGGGACCCAATGTGAAAAGTCTCTCAATACATATTAATTGGGCAAGTCAGTGATCTAGAAAATAATTTATCTTCCCTCTAAAATATCTCTCGACCCTCAAGTTGTAGTATGAAGCACTAAGTGTTTAGACAATTGGTTATAGCCCTGTAGGCACATGGTTACTAAAAATTATAAGGTGGCATGTTTGGCAGAAGTCACTAACTGTAGTAGTTAACCATTTCTGGAGATATTGTTATAGATGTGCTTCTCAAAACTAGTGCTACACCATATTTTCTAAACTAAGGAGGATGATCAAATTTCAATGTTGAGATAAAAAAACACAAAACAAAAGTGAATCACTCTAATTGAAGGCAATTGATCATAGTTAATGTGGTAGGTATAATGCATTTATTTCAGTAATGGGCTTCTCTCATATTAGATAGATAATATTGGAGGAAAAGTATCAAAAATTTCAAATTGAGAATGTAGTCTCTGTTGGAAAGACTCTAAATAGGTATTGTGGTAACTTAATTGACAAAGGGAGCCATATTGAGAATTTAAGGGGTCAATTGTATCAGGGAAGAAAATCACTCTACATGTTTATGATTACTGGCTTCATGGTCTAGTGTTTAATTTTATGCAAGTTATGTTTCATTAAATTTAGTTCTTGAATTACGAGAAAAAGTGAGGAAACCCTATGTATAATGTAGTAATGAAAAATTATTCATGCAGTTTTTTTGGATGTGTATGGAACGAGAGTGTTTAAGTTACAAATGAGTAAGAACTTAGTGCAATAACCAAGATATCTATGGAGATGAACTTGTATGGCTATGTTCCAATATTGTGAATGCTAAGAGAAGCACACAGAGTGAGGCAAACTAGAAGCAACTAAGGAAGAGACAACTTACTGTGTGTGGTTATAGAGTAAGGCAGGAGTTGTAGGAAGACATGAAGCTAAACTCGCAAATTAATTGTAATATCAAGGTAGGCCATCATCCTCAATATAAAAGTTTTATGAAATAGTAGAAAACTTGACTAAAGTAGGATGGATCCTGCAATTATAACAGGTTAGAGCCTATAGGAAAGTTGTTGCTTACTAATATAAAGGGTTTTTAGGCCTCCTATGAGTGGGTGCTCATAAACATATGTTGTAGTTAGAATCTATGCCTTGATTGTCATCATAATACTAAACAAGCTTTGGTGGTTTTTTTTGTAGTGCTTTCTTCTCAAAGGTGTACAGAAAGAACCAACTTAAGATTGTGGATGACAAACAATCTCAACAGTATAAATGGCTGCTAAACATTGTAGATATGCAACAACTGATAGAAACAAAAACTTCCAAAATTATGTTCTATGCCACAATAATAGTTAAACAACAAAAATAAATAGTAATAACTCCAATCATCCAATAGAAACAATATAGAAAAAGAATAGCTTTCATTATAACACCTGTGAAGGGAACAAATAAATGTTACCAATCTTCCTCTACGGGATGGGTTCTTGGATATCCTCAAACGTCTTCAGCTAATGTAGAGTATCTCTCCTCTATAATGTGTAAACCCAACAAAAATATGGTGTGTGACAATGAAAATAATTAGAGTTACAATAGTGAGTGCAACAATGAAAATAATCAAAAGTGAATTGGATGGAAAACCCTTCTATTTATAACAAAATATTGAGTTATCCTCGAATAATGAGGAATAATAAAATATTACTAACCCCACTCTTGGAATAAACACTTGGAATATTTTATTATATTTGGTTAGGAGGGAAAAAGTATTTAAACTTTTCTTTAGAATAATAAATAAATGAATGATTTATTTATCATCTCAAGGAATTGGTTAAGGAATAATAAACAAATAATGATTTATTTAATTATTCCTAAGGAATTTAGTCAAATTTGACAAAGAATACTAATTAACTAATGATTAATTAATTATTCTTAGAGAAAAATAACATAATTAATGATTTATCTGTTTATTTTTCATGATTGGATCAAAAATGACAACGAAAAATAATTGAACAATGGTTTAATTAATTATTCCTAAAAGAAAATAAAATAAATAGTGATTTATTTAATTATTCTTCATGGGTTTAACTATAAGTTACTTAACAAAGGTGGTGTATTAAGTAATTTCTCACAGTGAAAGCAATTTTACTATGGTAAAATTAGCTTTACATGGTGTACTTCGATCCATCTAGTAAATTAGGCTAGATGATCAATTTTTTGGTGATAACAATTTTTCTCCTAGAAGGGTTTCCACATAAATCATTCTGTCAAGTGTATGTGAATTTTGGTCTCTCATGTGTTGTTTAATTGCATGCCATTGAAATTTTAAATGCTCAACAATATTTTTTTTAATTACTGATTCACCCCCCTCTTAATAGTTTTTAATTCCGAACAATTGGGATCAATGTCTTGTTCCTTCAGGAAAAATTAAGCCACTCGAAGGCATATCGATAGGGAATAACATCTATATAGGGGTATCGAGATGCTTATTCAAGTAAGATACCATCTTTGATGGAACAAATTATTTATTTTGGAAGGTTAGGATGGAAGTTTATCTCATGTCCCTAGGTGTATATGTTTGGAGTTTTGTATTAGTTGACTATGTTGTTCCAAACATCCCTCAAACATATGCATATGGTAAAAAGGTTTATGGGAATAATGCATAGGCACAAAATGAAATTATCTTTGGTCTTAATGAATCTAAACTAGTAAAGTTAATGCACTATAAGTTAGCATAGGGAGGAAACATTTAAAGTATCAAAGAAGAAGAAGGAACACAAAGATCACCAATAATATTCCAGCTATGAATGTGATAATGAGTTGGATCAATTTTCTAGAAAGCTTAAAAGTGGTTTAGGTAAGTATAAGGGAAATTTACTTTTCAAATTCTTTGAATGTGGTAGAGTTGGGCATTTTTCCTCCAATTTTCAATATAAGGAGAAGTGAGAAAGGAAAAACGACAAAAAACCTAGAGATAAAGCTAAAACATCTTAGAGGAAGAAACCATTCGCAAAAGGATTCTACTCCAAAGAGGATGATTCTACTTCAAAATCAAACAATGAAGGGTCCTTAGATGATGAGCCGGAGGAATGCCTTACTGATGGCATTTAAATCCGAGTATAAGTCTAAGAGTGACTCAGTTCTCAAGGAGAAAGAATAAGTCATCATGAATCTTGAAGGAGAGATCAACAATGCTCTTGATGAATTAAAGAAGGCCAGGAAGCAAAAAAATTACTAAAAGAGCAGTTGTTGCAAGTTGAGGAAAGTATGTACAACTTTGATAATGAAGAGTTTGTTTATCAAAAGGAAAAACTAGAAGAAGGTACTATGAGAAAGCAGATTTCATTAAGGTATTTTTGAGGTCTAAAATGGGCCTCCTAAGGAAATTATAAAATAATAGTGGACATAATAAAATAAGATTAGATTACATCATCAAATTTTAGAGGGAAAAAGGACAAAACTATTTTTTCAACTTGTATTTTCAACTTATCTCAGTATGGGTTTACTCAAATTTCGAGTGGAAACACCCGTTGGATGCAAAGTTTGATTCCTCATCCAAGGAGTACCCATATTGCATACTTTTGATGGACCCTGCTACACGGAAAATGAGAAATACATGAATAACTTTATTGCAATTACATTTTTTCATGTATTTCTCATTTTTCGTGTAGTAGGGTCCATCGGAAGTATGAAACATGGGTACTACCTGGATGAGGAATTAAATTTTGCATCCAATGAGTGCTCCTGCTCAAAATTTGAGTAAAACTTTAGGGAGATAAGTTGAAAATATGAGTTGAAAAAGTAGTTTTATTATTTTATTATTTTTTTAATCTTTTTACTTTTTTACTCCAAAAATGGTGAATCATCCCCATGGTTGACATCATCATCTTGAATCCTACCTTATAAAGTTTATTTTGGTTGTACATTTTTCTTAGGAGGCCCATTTTAAACCTCAAAAATCCCCTAATGTGGCACAATAGTTAGAAGTAAAATAAAGTAACTATAGTAAGATGGAAATGAGGATAAAATTTTGAAACAATAGTTGACCAACACACATGAGAAAATGGGACCATAAACATATAAATAGGAAAGGTGTCTCTAAAACTCAAACTTGTGGAAGAAAAGAAGAAAGAAGAAGTTACGAATGAATTAATCTCTTAATGGGAAAATCACTTCCATAATTTGGAAGCATAGATAGTGTCTTTGATAAAATTCCTTAACAAATCCAAAGATGAGATGGATTTGGAAAAAAATTTGTTGATGGAACAAAGAAACTAGACCACCTTATGAGTATTCAAAGATATGTAGTAAACAAGGCAGGTTTGGGATACTTTGAGCCACAAAAACCTTTTAAAGAAAAGGTCCACAATAGGTCCATAGGACACGTAGGTATCCAAAGTTATGCAAAGCCTTTGAAAGGAAGAGCTAGTAATGTTAAACGAAAGACAAGTCTGAAAGAGACTCAACAATGAAGCAAGGATATTAAACTATGAAATAATTCCCCAAACATGTATGAGAATAATTCAATAAAGCAATTGAGGTACAATCAATCTAGTCAAGCCTATTAATTCTCAAATATTAGGTACCCAAATTTGTTTCACGATCATTGCATCTCATCTCATATTTATGGACATAAAGCCATTAAATCTAGAAGTGTCAATGTTGAAAGAGATGAAAATTTCATACCTAAATACTTTCACAATTCCAGATTTAGAAATGTATCTTCTAGGAGTATAAATTCCTTCTCTCCTTTTTTGAATGAAATTGAGAGTTTCAATTGTAATAAATTTTTCCACAAGGAAAAAGACTACAGAATCAAGTTTTTATGTCCATATAGATAACAACATTTTGAACACAATACATCCAAGGGACATGAAGAGGTGGAAATAGAAAAATGAGAGATATAAGGAATGTGAATTTGCATCATCTGCACATGACCAAGAATGCAATGATATGTAGATAATGGCTATTCCAAACATATTATTGGAGACAAGAGTAATTTCTTATTTGTAAAGGAAAAGAATAAAAGAAATGTAACTTGTAAAAATAATTCCCTTATATAAATTAGAGCGAAGGTCATAGTCAATTTAGATGAAAAAACTCAAGGCACAAAATATCTTATATGTGGATGGTCTCAAGAAAAACCTATTAAATGTAAGCCAAATGTCCAACAACAACTATGATGTGACTTTTTTCTCTAAGGATTGTGACATATAAAAAGTTGAAAATGGAAAGTTGGTAGGAAAGGAAATGAGGACTCACATCAATGTGTGTGTTTTATGACTCCAAAGTGAATTGTTATTTTAGAAAAACAAATCTAACATGATTGTTGCACAAAAGTATGGGACATACAAATTTTGACAGCCTAGTCAAGATTACTAAGTTAAGGGTAATTAAAGGCTTACCGAGACTATAAAGGTCTGATAAACCAATTTGTAAGTCTTGCAAATTTGGAAAACAGAAAAGAAAACAATTCAAAACTAAGGATTTCTCATCTTCTAGAAATTTGGAGTTATTTCACAGATATCTATGGTCCCACAAGAAAAAATGGCCCAAGACAAGAAAGGAACTTTATTTTATTTCTTGATGATTGTAATGGGATAATTGGATAATGTCAATGAAAGAGAAGTCAGAAACCCTAAGTAATTTTAAACTATTCAAGGCTCAAGATGAGAATGAGATGGAACTTAATATTAAATGCTTGAGATCTGACAGAGGAGGAGAATTCACTTCAAAATAATTTGAAGACTTTTGTGAGAAACATGGCATAAGGAGGAAGTACTCAGTAGCAAGAACACCACAATATAAATGGGTGGTTGAAAGGAAAAAAAACAAAACATTCATGAGATGGCCAGGGCAATTATGGATGTAGGGAAGGTTGCAAACACCTTCTGGGGAGAAGCATCTCAAGTAACTATTTACATAACAAAAAAAACATAGTTAAGGGTTAACAGTGACCTATGGAAAGGAAGACCAACATCTATAAAACACTTCAAGATATTTGGGAGTAAATTCTATATCAAAATAAATAATGAAGTCCAATTTTTACCCACAACAAGTCATATGGGATGTTTTCCTAAGATTGACCACTACAATTACCTTTGTCTGATGGGGGTGGTCAGGTCTTCAACTTTTGTTGATAAAATACAACATGAGATTCCCTGTAACAGGTTGAGTAGCCCTAAGGAGAACCACTCACATGATGTCCTAGCCTAACCTCCTCTAAATCAGGAATTTGACGCACTCTGGCTTTGGACCGTGGGATGGTGAAGGATTTCAAGCTCCCTAATATGTGAACTTTTATGTCTCGATGTCAGTGATCGATGGGTGTTATTGGAAGCCTATCCTATCGATCCTACACCTAAACTACACAGATTGTTTCTCATTTGTTACCAAGTGCACTTAATCTATGTTCGTTGAATTATTAAGGTGTAGTGTTTCAAGTCTAGGCTTAACGATGTTAATCAAGGTCACGTTCGCTTAGTGTGTGAGTGTGTGAAAATGATGTTAATTGATCATGTTTTATGATGCCATGTGTTGCTGAAAATAAAGTGTTTAAACACTACAAATAATGTTGAAAATGACAAAAAAATAAACAACAAATCAAGCACATGAAACCCCACCCAAAAAGGCTATCAAGCAGCTAAGCAAGAGAAGGCAAACAAGCTACTAAAAGATACATAAAATGCCTAAAATATATAATGTGAAAGGGGTTGATATTTAGAGGTGTTAATATATTATAAATGGTGCAGACATACAACAAAAATAAAAGGTGAATAATATTGTAAAGGATAGGTATGAAGCTCCAAAACATAGGATACTCAAGGCGACCCTAAGGCGGAAAGGAAAAACCAAAACTATAGAGGCGAGAAATGTTAAATAAACCTATACAAATGTGTTGTAAAATAATAGATCAGACTCTGAAAATCAGTGGCTGAAAATACTAAAAACATAAACTCCTCCCTCAACCAATCTCTTCCTAAAATGGTGGAGGTGTACTAACCCTAAGGGGGTTTTTCCTTCATCAAAGACCAAAGAGAAAAACAAAGAGAATCTAGGCCTAGGGGAGACTCAGAAGGAGATAAGAAACCCTTACAGATCCACACACAGTGTTCTCGGCAATTTTGAAGAAAAAAATCTCGAAAAATATTGGGAAAAAAATCCAAAACGTAGGTACTTACTAGGAAACAGTGGAAGACAGATATATCTGGCAAAAAAGTGCACTCTAAGACATAGATCTATGGATGAGAATTGCGTTTTACTCCCAAAAATCTAGGTCAGTAGATCTCAAACAACTTTTTTTGTCTCCTGCTCGACTGGTACATGTGACATGCGGAAAGAACCAAAAAACCACTAGAATCTGAAAATTGGACAGAAAAAGAAAATAATGCTATAAATAGAAATTGAGAGGCTATAAATAGCTACATAAAATCCTAAAATTCATTGAAACTATAGTCACCCATGAAATGAACTCCTACGCCAGTTGTGTCGCCATTTGTTAATGACCATGTAGCTAAAGACCCAGTGGAGTTGCTAATAGCTAGTATGAAATTTCTTAGAAGGTGTACCAAAAACACTTCACTTAAGTCATTGGTGACAAGTGATGCTAACAACAATTTTTGGTTGCTTATGCTTCATATCTACAATAATAAAATGAGAAAAACCTGCAATAAAAAGGTATATGTGATCCAAAATAAACAAAAAACAACAATAAAAATCCAATGTAATAAACCATAAACCAATATATAAAGTCTTTTAAATGAATGATAATATTTATTGATAACACTTGGCGAAGGAGATCTACAAAAGGGTCTTCAAATCCCCCTCCTTGGATGGGTCCTTTGATGTCCTTAATGCTTCAATGATCGATTCTCTCTCTCAATGTGAAAAACCCAAAACAATACGTAGAACTCTAGTGGGAGCTCAGATGTGAGAAGGCAATAATGGTGACCATGATAATGATCATGGTGAAGAATGAATGGAAAACCCTCTTATTTATAAGAAAATATTGGATTGATATCAAAAATGGAAAATAATAAAATAATATTGACCAAATCATGATCTAACCATTAGGAATACTTTATTATATTTTTTGAAGAGGGAAAAGATATTCAAAGTGGTCAAATATCTTTATTTAGAAATAATTAACAAATAAATTGATTTATTAATTGCTTCACGAGGATTATGAATGGTGTGAAATTGAAATAATTATTAAATAATGATTTGATAATTAGATTCTAATAATGGAATTAAAGAATAATAAATAAATAGTGGTTTATTTAATTATTCCTAGGTTCTTTAAGCAAATGTGACAAGGAATAATTATCAAACAATTATTTAATAATTATTCCGAGAGAAAAATAAATAAATAATGATTTATTTAATTATTCTCATGGGGTTTTTTAATTTTAATCAGAAATAGTATAGTAAAAATGGTTTACTAAATTATTTCCCACCGTGAAAGTGATTTTACTATGGTAAAATCAATCCTACATGATGTATTTTGATCCACCTAGTTAGAGATGGCTAGGTGATCATTTTTTGGTGATAACAGGGATACAATTGGAAAAAGAGATGGAAAACATACAACAAATTATATTTTCATAAGGCAAGATGGAAGAACTAAGTGATCAAGAGATAGTCACCTCTCTCAAACTGGAGGAACACTTAAAGCAAGAAGAAACTATATTGAAATACAAATCATGAGTCTAATGGTTGCAAGAAGGGGAAAAGAAAATTAGTGGAATAACCAAGATATTGAATTGGTATTGATGTTGAATTTAACAATATAGATTTTTTCCCAAGTATTATCAATCAATATATATTAATATAGCATGATATAATTCTAAATACTTGTATTTTATTTTGTATTATATGTCTTTTATCATCTCATAATGGGGGCTTCTCTACTTCATGATTAAAGAAACCCTTTGCAATAAATCACATCAATGTCTTAAGATGGACATGTTTCAAAGCCCTACTAAGGTTCGTAATCAAGAAAAAGATGGATTTTAAGATCAACATATCACCTAATTATAGTATGAGATGCAACCATAAATTCCAAACACATAACAAATTAAATAATACTATAAAATATTTTAATAATATAAAAATAAACATCTAAAAAAAGGTTATATATTTATGAAAAGTTTATATTATTATTTAATTATTATCGCCAAAATAATAGATTAAACTGATTAATATCACCTAATTTAAGTATGTGATACAACCATAATTCAAACCACATAACAAATTAATATACTATAAAATATTTTAATAATATAAAAATAAACATCCAAAAAAGTTTCTATTATTATTCATTATTAGCGTGAAATAATAGATAAACTAATTAATTAGAAATTGTCAAGTAATGTATAATTGACAAATACACATGACTATGAAGTCAAGTATTAAATGTTGAAATTTAATTTATATTTTGCTTTAATTCAATAAATTTGATGTAAAATGATTAATAGTATATTTAATTGATATTGATATTGAATTTAATAATATAAGTTTTTTTTTTCGCACATATTATCTATCATTATACATTTTAACATTTTGTGATATAAATCAAATATCGCATATATTTATTTTGTATAAAATGTTTTTTATTGGTATATATGTTTGTGTTTATATGTAATCAATAATTTTATGCATACATAATATTATATGCGATAAGTTTGAAAGCTGTATTTTAATTTTATATTGATCTTTATTTCATAAAATTATTATTATTATTATTTAAATTATCAAGTGATATACATTTCACATAACCTTGAAGTTAAATATTGTGATTAATCTATATTGATGTTAAATTTAACTTAATGAATTTTTGTGGATCAACATTTCAATATTTTATCATATAATTCTAAACATTTATATTTGTTTCATATTATGTGTTTATAATTTTATACATCAATAATATTATATATAAGAGGTTCAATATTATATTTCAATATTAAGAGCTTAGATTGCCTATTGGTCTTTTGAGGCAATAAAGAGGTCAGCCACCTGCCAAATGGCTTTCTTAGTGGAGCTTCTATTTTGATGGGCATCCATTATATCAGAGTGGGACAGGAGGGCTAGCATAAGTGCAACCATTGTGGGGGAGTACATTCTATTTTGTCCCAATTGTAACATTGAGAGAGGAGGGAGGTAGGAATGCCTTGATCCCTATCTAGATCTATCAACAAACCACTTAGTTTGGGGTCATGGTTAGCGAGATGGTTATCCATTTTATTTCCCTCTCGAAGAAAATGAGAGAGGAGGGTGGTAGGAATTTGAATTAGGAGCTTTGCTATGTTTGTTACTCAATCTCCCAATCTCAAGCTCTTGATTGCTTGGGATGGGTTAGAACCACATTGTATTCTTTGAAATATATTTGTTATTGTTTTCAAATTTCCCTCCATGATGAACTTGGAGTAACACTTTCCTATGGTGATGAAGAAGACTTGTTCAAGTGCCCTAATTTATGAGACATTGTTGGTAGTGTGACCGATTTCTCGAGCATATATGTGAGGGATTTGAATGTGTGAATTGTCAAAGAAATCTCCATAGCTATTTAGACCTAGGTTCCCTTTGGAGGCATCATCAAAATTTTGTTTGATGAAATCAATGAGAGGGGAAGATGAGTAGCTAGGGCTAGAGGGACAGGAGGGAGGAGGTGAAGGGACATAAGAGAAGAGATGACGAGAGAATTTGAAGGAGGAGAGGATGAATTTTTTGACGGGATTACAAATCCAATCCTTATCAACCCAAGAAAGCAAGAGAAATGATTCCCTTAGTTTGTTGAGAATAATTTGCCAAATATTGTGCAAAGAGAGTTTTGTTTTTAAAAATTATTTCTCTTTCCAGGTGCTCTAGAGGAGGAAACGTGGGAGCTTATTTCAAGCTTAATTGGTGACAAGGTTTATAAAGGGAGAGGCTCATCATGAATGAAAAGTAGAGGTGATACTTGTAGGATTGCGATCATATTGATGAAATAGGATGGAAATATCGCCTATTGGGGAGAAATGTAATTAATTTTGTTGAAGAGGTGATTACTAGATTTAAAATTAGAGAGGATGAGGGTGTACGTTGAAATTCCATAAAATCCATAACATTGACTCTTGTCCCAAGTAAGAGTTTTGTTCTAAAATAAAATCATGAAGAGGTTAGTTTTAGGCCAATGTTTGAGATACTATAGCTTTTACCACATGCTACAATATTCATTATGATTATTAGGGGAAAGGAGGCTACACGCTTATGAGAGGTTGAAATTTCCATGATATTAGCACTGTGGACAAATAAAATATGCTCCTACTTAAATAGGACTTTTTGATCAACTAAAATCGGAACTCAACTCTAACTAATTGGTTCAATCTATCCATTTTCACCACTATGAAGAATGAGATGAGGGAGAGCCCCAATATTCAACAAAAGAGGTTAGTCCTTGGGCAAGAAGAGAGTATTTGATAGGATTGAGATGATTTTTATGAGATATTTTTGGCCATTAATGCCAAGAATCCTCCTATAATAACATGCTTTGACCATTTCTTACTTCCCAAAAGATACATTACCGTCCTTGATGAGATTTTTTTCTCCCATGAAACATTCAAAATATGTGGACCTTTGATATTACCTATCAGTTAGAGTTGTAATTCCTAAATGTTTTGGGTGTATATCTGTCTCCATATATTACACTAGAGGGCTTGTGGATTTTGATCCATCTCTACCATTTTTTTGTTGTTGTGTGCTTTACTAAGAGTTTTTGGATCTCTTAGTACAAATCCACCTTTAAGCTTTGGTTGGAAACATTTCTCCCAAGAAATTAGAGTCCACATTTTTTCTTTCTTAGCACCCCGTGAGAGGAAGCATCACTAAATGTTTTGTATCTTGTTTAGAATGGCCTTTAGAGAAGAAAAAGTGAATAGGAGATAAATAGGAAAGGATTGGAGGAATGATTTGAGGAGAGTGAAGTGCCCTACCAAATTTAATAAGAAAAAGGTCAAATAGGAAATATGAACTTCAAATTTTTGAAGAAGATTATCCCAAATGATTTTCCTAAGAGAGTTGGTAGAGAGAGAGGTGCCTAGATATTTGGTGAAAAAGTAGCTCTTTTGAAAACCAAGAGGCCAGAAAATGTGAGTTTGAATAACTAGTGGAGTGTTAAAGAAAAATATTTAGGATTTGACTAGGGTAATGGAAGTTCTAGATGCATTAGAGAATGTAGTAAGGATGTGATTTAAGGTTGTCACTTCCTTGATGGTGGGGATTGCCCATTAGAAAAGTGTCATCCACAAATTTATGATGAGTGGAAGAATGAATTGAAGATCCTGGAGGGATACCTTCTAAGAGTCCATCTTGGAGGGAAACAAAGATCGGGCAATCAAGGCCTTCAACCATTGGGAGAAAAATATAAGGAGAGATGGCACCCCCTTTGCTAATGCCTCTTGAAGGAACAAAATGGATGGAGGGAATTCCATTGACTAATATGGAGAATAAGGCTTTGGTGATGAGGGAAAGTATGTAATGAATCCATATTTATTCGAATCCAAAGGCTATGAGTATATGAAAGATGAATTTCCAACTGAGATTTTCAAAGGCTTTAGGCATGTCAATCTTGATGAGCATACCAAGGGTTTTGTTGGATTTAAGAGAATGGATGTGTTTATGTGAAAAGTTTACACTATCCATTATTTTCCTTCCTTCCATGTATCTAGTTTTCTCTAGGGAAATGAGAGAGAGGATGATGAGCTTTAGTGTGTTGGCAATGACCTTGGAGATGATTTTGTATATGATGTCACAAAGGGAAATGGGCTAGTAGTGATAAGGAGAGTTGGTTCTTGATAATTTGGGGATGAGAATGATCAATGTGACATCTAAGGTTGAGAGGATTGAGGAGGATAACTTAGAGTCTTATACTATTTTCCAAATATCCTAACACAAAATTGGCTAACAACCATGGTAAAAAATTATAGTTAGCCCATCGAGACCTGGAGAATTTCCTTTAGGCATGTCCATTATTACAATTTCCACCTATTGCATGGTAAAAATAGGTCGTTCTACTCTTTTTGACAATTTTGAGTATGTATTTTGTAATCATTATGTAATTTATTCTAGGGGTAGAGTTTCGAGCCTGGAGGAGAATCTGAGGCAAAGTTTTCAAGCTAGAGGAGAAAACACAGAGGTGGGGATTTTGGGCTGGAGGATTATTTTATGTTAGTAAGCCCAACCCCGATCTTAACAACCTAAACAAAATTTAGTTTTTGCCCGTAAGCTTTTAATTTCTACATCTAGTTTTTAAACAAGGTATACTTGATTTAAGTTAGTATTTGGCCTTAAGTTTACATTTATATAGTATTGATAAAGATTAAAATTCATGGGTATACCAATTTTAAACTTAGTTTTTGTTAAGTATTTAGGAAATTATTATATTATCCAACCCCAGTTATTTTTCTTTCTTTATTCATACCCAATTGCATTTGAACATCATACATCGAGGGTTAGCATAGGTGGGGTATCTAGGAAGGAAATCTGTGCCCCACTCGAGGGGGATTCCCTTATCATGCTCTACAAACAATCTCACTTAACCCTTCATTGTTTAGGTAGTGATTTGGATTTACTTGATTGACTGCGTAGAGTGCTCCCCTTATTTAGGGTTTGTTTCTTATGCTCTTTACATAAGGAGTTTTTGGAGCTGCATTTATCTATATGTATATTTGTGCATGAACTACTCCTTCGATGATTGGGGAAAGCACTGAAGCAATAGAATATACAACAATTTCCATTGATGTTTCTTGTCTAGTAGCTACCCGTGCTTCTTTCGTTACTAGCACCTTCACTTATTTTGTAGCTGGTCCTGGATGAAGTATCGATGGGGTTGATTCTATGTTACATAGACCTTTATTTAGGATTTGTTTCTTATGCTCTATACATAAAGAGTTTTTGGAACTACAATTCTCTGTATGCATTTTTTTTTCATGAAATACTCCTCCTACTGTTGGGCAAACCACTAAAGCAATAGAATATACAACAAACGCCATTGATGTTGCTTCTCGAGTAGCTATACTTGCTTCTTTCGTTACTGGTGCCTTAACTTATTTTGTCACTAGTCCTTGATGAAGTGCCGATGGGTTTAATTCTCTATTACCAATCCCCTTGTCATGCTTTAACTAAAATATTGATCACTTAAATAAATTTTAGAATAAATTTAAATTTATCAACTAGAATCGAATAAATTAATTATATGAAGTAAAATCTGATGAACCTGAATTAGCTAGGACCTATTGGAACATTAGAGTACATCTCAGTTTCCCTCATAGAACTATTATTGAACAACCGTCATTACCTTTGGCTGGTGAGAGGTTTCACTTCCTTGGAACACGCGTTAGTTTGAGTTTCTTTTTCTTTCTATTTTTTTCAACTTGTTGTCATGTGAGTACAATGCCTTACCTTTCACAATATTCCTAGACTTCAGATAAGAACTTCCTTTGTCTTACCGCCAAGTATAAGGGCATCCAAGAAATAAAGTATGGTTATGGAACATGATATTCTTGTCATCTCTATCCCAGTCACAAACATTTGAATCCTAATCACTAACCGGAGAAATAAACTCATAATCTTCACCACCAGGTTTTTGGATTGTGTCTCTCTATATGTATTTGTTTGGATTAATTGCATCAACTACTTGTCTCACTCGAGGGAAAAGATCAAGAAACTCATAATATTCACCAAAGGAAAGGGTTAATTGCATGAACAACTTGTCTTGTTGTAGGTAAAACCACTAAAGCAATAAAATATATAACAAGCTCTAGTTCTAGTTTCTTGTTCATTCTATTTTTTCAACTTGTTGTCATGTGAATTGCATGAACTACTTATCTTGTTGTAGGGAAAACCACTTAAGCAACATATCTAGTTCCATTTTTTTTTCATCTTATTTTCATGTGAGTTCCACTAGTTGTCTTCAACATGATTCCTGCAGTTTAGATGAAGTGTGGTTGGTGGAACTATAGGTTCCTAAAGGAAGAGATTTTCTAGTGAAATTGTAAAATAAGTTTTTAGTTTTTAGGGCTTGTTACTAGAGATTTTCTAGTGAAAATTGTAATATAATAGTTCTTTTAAAGAGTAATTCACCAAATAAAGTGCATATAAAATCAATAGGTCTTATCTAAAAAAAAATACATATAAAATCAATAGGTATTACCCTCTACAACTGATTCAGACGGATTTTCTCTCTTATATCTGATATGATTTTCTCTTTGGACTGTACAACAGTTGACCATCAACTTTTAGATTATTTCTTTTGGTCTTTCATTCTTTTTTTCCTGGGATAGATAGCCTCGGTTACAGCCATTTAAACCCATAAGTTTATCCATATAGCGTACACTTCATATGTCAAGGTCAAGGTTGTAAAACTATTTTGAAAGGTCATCTCTATGGATAGTTCGGTTTGATCCACTAGACATTGAATTTTTTGTAATTATACTTAAACAAAAATCGAATGGATGATTCCTTTGTTCGGTAAAAAAAAAACCAATAGGTATTACCTAATATATCCATATGGGTATTGTTGAGAAATTTACCATTTGTGTTACTGTTAGTGTAAGTTTAGATTATCAGTAAATATTAAATAAATAAGTAATAAAGTCCAAAATCAAATAAAGTTATGAGTAGGTATTAGCGTTTTGAGTTTAAATTGATTAAATTTAAATCAATGTGCTTAATGGTATCATGAAATCTATATATACTCTTTTTTCCCCTTGGAAAAATCATAATTTTATTACATGTTGTAGATGCTAAAAAGCATATGCATATGATATGTTCCTCTTTTCATAGAAAACATAAAAAAAAAAAGTAAAAAAAAAAGTACAACTAACCTATTCTTTTCTCCCTTTCTTTTTTTCCACTTTTCACCAACCTCCGGTGTTGGGAGTGGATGTTACAATGGACAACTGATTTTGATTTGTATTTATGGGATATTATTTGTTAGAATCAGATCCTTCTGATCCATGATTTCATTTTCTGCCACTTACTTCCATTCCTGTTAGTTGGGACTCTTGTTGCTGCAAAGGGTTGTTGGCCCACAAGTTGCATGGATTGGTGGGATCTTTCTCCTCCTTTGTGTGTTGTTCTGGACCTTTGAACATCTGTTTCTGCTTTATTTTCTATTGTTCTATTTTTTCTACTTCTTCTTCCAAGGGGTCTGTATATTGCCATCCTTTTGGATTTTTCTATTTCTTCTTGTTCCATTTGGGCTCTTTTTTGCTTGTGGATAGGCACTATGGAGGTGGCCTGTTTATAAACGACATCAAAAAGTTGTATTTTCATAATCTAAAGGTTGAGTCCACTGTGTATTATTGAAACTCAATATAATGTTGTTTGGTAGTCCCTGGCTAAGATCTACTTCAATTCATATCCTGGAAAAAGTAAATATTCCCCTTCTAAGTCTTTCCCCATCAAACTTTAGGAACTTTCTCAGGGAGTTCCCCATGTCTATTAAAACATTATGATGCCGGAAGTGTAATGGAAGGTTGTGCAACCTGACCCAAACTGGCATTTTTGATACCACCATTGTGTTGGCATCAAATTCTGGGAACCAAGAGGTCATGAAGAGTCTTGCATTGCTCCAGAACCATGGTCCTTTATTGAGGATATGTTCCTTTTCTTATAGTGTGGTGAATCTGACTATAGAAAACCCCTTAGGGCATAAGTATATTTCACAATTTGGTGACCATGCAACAAATATCCATTGGTGCAAAACATCAGATTTAGGCCAAAAGCCATTAAATCTTCATATAACTACTTTGGAATAGAGATCTGAGTACAAATCATTTACCTCAGGGATTGAGATTGTGAGAGCAGGAGTCTCATATTTTTGTTCCACGATATAGGGCCCTGGTAGCTCGAGAAATGTTGCTAATTTGGTTTGTGTTTTTTCCTTTCCTTTGACTGCATCTTTAAAAGAGCTTGTGCTCTTTGAGTTGGTTCCAGAGCATTCACCCCGCAGACACAAATTGATTATGATGATTGAGTCTGTGACAATGCCATAATCCTGAAGTGTGTGGTTATCATGAAGGTTGTGTCCTAAGTAGCTCAAATTTTGCCTTCATGCTGGTATACTGAGGTGAGTCTAGATTTCATACCTTAAGTATTGGATCCTCCTCCCCTTCCAGATGCTCCAACAAATATGCTTTCCTTCCAATGTTTTAATGAAAATTTGTATCAAGTATGCCTCAGTAGAGTGTGGGTCTGTCTGAGAAAGAGCTCGATTTGTTTCCAATGCATCTAGATCTGATGGATCTGAGCATATCAGTGCTCTATTTAGTTATTGCTTCACCAGATCTGAGTTATTTGATGAATCTATGCATATTAGTGCTTTGTATGGTTCTTGCTTTGGCATATTTGGGCTAGCGTGCCTGGTGTCGCCCTTTGTCAGATACCCACCTGCGGGTTCCAGGAGGCCTCCCAGGTATGGCTCTGCCCACACTAGTGTTGTGTCTATGCAATTCTTATCAATAAAGAGTTCCTATTCTCAGTTGGGAAACCGATCTAGTTCTCTATTACATATTATACGCATGGTTTTTTTCCGTATCAGAAATGAGAAAGGGATCCGTGAGGCATACGAGTGATAGATCTGAGTAAAAAATGCCCAAACAGATGCCCCAGACACTCTCTTACACTGCCCATACCATCGAACAAGATTTTCCTTTGCCCTTTGTCTTAGAGTTGGAAAGTCTATAGAAGATAGAGAAAAAATATTTGCAGACTATCGGATCTGGCCAGTGCAGGGGCCGATCTACCATCTGCCTACCCATATCAAATATCCCCTGTCCTGATCTATAAGAATCGCCTTGCTTTAGGTAGAGAGAGATCGTTTGTGGCCATTGTGGGGGTTGGTCTTCCTCTGGGGATTCATACTATGGTTCACTGTGCAGACAGATGATTTCGTGATTTACTGAGTCCTTTTGCACATCTTTTGGTATCATGCATAGTCCATTGATGCCCAGATCAGTGGTCTAAAGAGTGGCATCAGCGCTAAAAACGTTCTCAGAAACCCTCGCCATTCTTAGATCCAAATATTAAGAATCACTACTCTCTCAATATCAACCTCAATGCTTCTTTAAATACCCTCCTCTTTTCTGATGTGGTAGTCTTCTTGAATCTATATATACTCTTATTTTTTTATTATATTTTATTTCCAATTCTATTATAAGTGATTTTCCAAATTTTAACAATATAAAAATTTAGATAATATGTTTACTAAAATTCCTTAATTATTAATATAATTTTCTTTTTCTGTGTTCTATGCAGGAAAATAAAGGATGACACTGACTCATAATACAAGGAGATGGAATGTGATATTAAATTAGTATTTGATAGATGGATATGTGATTTTTCAAATTTTAACAATATAAAAATTTACATAATATGTTTATTAAAATTCTGTAGTATTAATAGATTTTCCTTTTTGTGTTCTATGCAGGAAAATTAAGGATTACGCTGATTCATAATACAAGGAGATGGACTTTGAAATTATGTTAGTAGTATATAGATGGATATATAATCTCATGATATATAATTTTACTTATTTACTTGTAAATCATGATGAGGAAAAACTCAAAACTCTACCTTAATAAAATTAGTATTTATTTTTGAGGGAGGGGGTTTTCCCTTCCCTAAAGACCTCATCAAAACCATGGGCATAGCTATTGGTGATACATGTCCTTAATAGCGAGGAATGTTTTGTATGTGTGTGTGTGTGTTCATTTTTTCTCATCTAAATTTTTTAATCTATACATTGTGTCGAAATTCCTTTTAGATTCAAACTGCTAATTGTAATTTGCTTAAACAATAAACTTGAATATACTCTACTCATGAGCAGAACAATGAAATGATCACGAAATCACAAAGCATACAAGAGAAAGAATTCAATCAACACATTACAAAATGATTTTTTGGGGAAGACCACAGCTAAAAAGCCCTGTTATTTTTATATTGCATTAGTTAGAAAATATGAGAAGATCGTAATGCTTTGTTGAAGCCCAAGCAATCTCTGCACTATCTCTATCTATCTCACTGCTTCCTAGATGAGCCCATGCCAATGCCCAACCAATTTATGCTTGCTCGGTTCCATATTTCCTTGCATTATTACCTTGGTAATTATCCCCTATCAATTAGGGAAATTACTCTATTGGAACTGCGCAATCCTCGTAGACCTTCCTCTAACTACATGCACCAGTTGTACAATTCAAATGACTATACAATTGATAGTACACTATCCCTGAACTCCAATATCAACTAGGTAACTCTCAGATCTAACATGCATGATTTATTCATAATTGAATCATCATTTTACTAGTTGATCACTGTAGGAAGCACCACAACTGCAGGCATGACCACACTACTAGACCTCCCACTAGTTCCTCCAACACTTGGAACTAGTTTAACTAACTTGAACTTAGTTAAATTGAATTAATTAATTACAACTCAAAATAAACTTAACTAGGGATCCTATAATGTAGGAGACACTCTACATGACTCGAGTTAGACCCTCAACTCGAATTAACTGAGCCAAAAAAGTCAATTTAACTTAGTTAACCCATACAAAATTAATTCAAGGAAAAAATTAAATTAGGATTTTCTTGTTGCATTTTCAACACTCCTTCTCAACAAGAAAGAGATTATCTTCTACCCTGATCCTCCATCTATGAAACTTGAATTTGTATCTTGACAATGCATTTATCAAGATATCTACATCTTGTTCCTCTATAAGGATGTACTCTCGCAACATGATTCTCCTCTTCACACAATATCATAGATGGTGATACAGGATGTCGATATGCTTGTATTAATCATGAAAACATGGATTCTCAGAGACTTTGATACAACTCTCAGTGTCTTAGGAAACCATTGTAGGATCCATCTACTGACCAAATAACCCAAGAAGGATCTTCCTCATCTAGATAACCTCACAAGCTACTTGACTAGCACCAATTTTGAAGCCACAATCTTGCGAAGCCATGGTTCTAAGCAATGGCTTATCCAATTATCAATGAATAGGTTGGGAGACCCGAGGAACATAACCTTCAAGTCATAGACTTCTTGTTAAGGAATCTAGACTTTCTCCCTAACACAAAGACTTGGTGGAGAGATTCAAATATTTTCTTGGGAACAATAATGTTTCACTTTCAATAATAACTCGAATACCTCAAGAAAAAAAATCAAAGACTAGAATCTATCCAACTTTGGAAACATTCATAAATACAAGACACAGCTACAAAAAGAGATGGCTACCATACAGGACACTTTAATTTCTGTAGGAAAGACAGAGGAGCTAAGTCATCAAGATATAGTCACCTCTCTAGAACTGGAGTAATGCTTAAAGCAAGAAGAAATTTTATTGAAACAAAATCAGGAGTCTGATGGTTGCAAGAAAGGAAAAGGAACACTCAGTTTTTCAACACACCAATGATTAATAAATAATGAAAAATTAGATATCAAGCATCAAATCTACCACCAACCTCAAAATCAAAATCCATGTTGAAATCACTCAGGAGTTACTCAACCATTTTCAAACCCTCCTAACCAAGCTCACCCTTGATAGAAGGTTGACCATTAGAAAAATCACTAGAAACATACCCAAAATTGTCACCAAAGGGTAGAATGACCTATTTTGACTATGCAAGAGGTGAAAATTGTAGTAGTGGACATGCCTAAAGGAAAGTCTCCAGGTCTCGATGGGCTAACTATAATTTTTACCAATCTTGTTGGCCAATTTTATGTTAGTATATATGGAAAATAGTATAAGACTCTAGGTTCTCCTCCTCAATCCTCTCAACCTTAGATGTCACATTCATTACACTCATCCCCAAATCATCAAGAGCCAAATCTTCTCACTATTATCCCATTTCCCTTTGTGACGCCATATAAAAAATCATTTCCAATGTCATTGCCAACAAACTAAATCCCATCATCATCTCTGTCATTTCCCTAGAGAAAACAACATACATGGAAGGAAAGAAAATAATGAATAGTGTAATCCTTGCACATGGATACATCCACTCTCTTAAATCTAATAAAACCCAAAGTATGATCATCAAGCTTGACATGCCTAGAGCCTTTGAAAAGTTCATTTGGAAATTCATCTTTCATATACTTGTAGCCTTTGGACTCAAAGAAATATGGATTCGTTAGATACTTTCCTTCATCACCAAAGCCTTCTTCTCCATCTTAGTCAATGGCACTCCCTCCATTCCTTTTGTTACTTGAAGAGGCATTAGGAAAGGGGATGCCATCTCTCCTTATATTTTTCTCCCAATGGTTGAAGGCTTTGACCACCCAATCTCTACTTCCCTCCAAGATGGACTGTGAAGGTCCCCCTTTAGGATCTTGTTGGCTTTATGGGCCCTAACCTAGGTTCAACGTTAGTCATCCAAACAAATCCATACACTACTGGCCCTTTCGGCATCAGCCCGTGGAGTGTGGATCGAGGGCTCACCCGAAGCAATATGGGGGGATGTTGGAACCAAGTTTACGCACCCTGAGATGATCGTGATGTCAATTTATACCCCCTACCCCTGGTTTTGCGTAGGTTGCTAAGTCTTAGGGCTCTATCAATCTACCCTTATTCCACCCTTCAGTGCCTCTGTGAAGGAGTAGGATTGACCTTCGCGCAACCCTAACCCACGATTCAAGTACTTTCGCGTAGCTATGACAATGTATTGTATAAGTTCGCAAGTTATCTCAAGTGTTTTACTTATCTTACCAATCAATTACAGTTAGTATCACATAAACTGATATCTTTACTTGCATTCGATTAACAGATATAATAACATACATTCATGCATCAAATAAAAAATGTAAAATAGATGCAGAACGTAGTATGATCATATGCATTAACAGAGACTAAATACATAGTAATTGTAGAATACTTCTCTTTATTGATATCTTGCAGTTTAATACAGACTTTATCCACCCTGCGCACACAGCCGGAGGGGTCCACGCACTCAGTTACAGACTTCAACCCTAGGCCTCTGCGCACTCAGCTGCAGAGTCTCTACCTATGCTAAGACTTGAAACACTTAGGCTTCTCTACCAAAACTTCCAAAGATTCATTCTTCTCTAACTGCCTAGAGGTTACTTACTTAGCTTCTTTTTCTACAATCCCATGGTCCATGGACCATGGTTAGATCTTTCCAACCGACTTGACACTTTACAAAATATGGGCAGATAATCCTTTATGACTCTTGAAACCTTCGCACTCCGCGACCATGAAATGCGGAGACTTTACAACTTTATTACAAAATTGTCCCAAAACATGGGCTTTTAGCCCCAAAACTACTCTTGGGGGAACCTATTCCCAACAAGCCCCCAACATAAACATGGTGACTCACCCTTGAGGCATTCTGCGAGCATGGAGATCTTGGCTCGAAGACCCCCCAGCTCGACCTGTATAACGACAACCTCAACGGTGCATTGTGCGATTCCCTGCTTCACTTCTTCAACCAATTGCTTTGTTGCTGGTCCTGAACTGTTCGCCTGAAGCTTCTGCTAAGTCACTTGTATACTAGAAATCTTGCCTTCAATGGAGGCTGTAGCTGAATAAGCTTCGTCCAACCAAGGCTTCAAGTGCGCCTTCAGCACTGCTTCTTTGTGTTATGCTGCATCTACCTGTTCCTTCAATGTTTTGGCCTCCTGCAGCTTCACCAATCTCTGTGTGAGAACGACGGTGCACACTATTCCTTTTACCTTGTCATAGCGATGTTGAAGTTCTCACGCCTTTGTCTCCAACTACTGTACATTAGGATCCTCCTGCAAACTGGTCATGACCTCGAACGACTGTTCAAACATTGCAGTCTGCTACTAGACTATCTACTACTGTTATCACCTCTATGACAGTGGTTGTGTGATGCTCCTTTACTTCCGTAAAAGTTGAAGGTTAGGCCTTCAATTGCAAGTCTATAATCTATAGGTTCAGCTCCAGCTAAACCTTAGTCAAATCTGTGCGAGCATCACACACCCATGTATCCAGTTTGTAGACCTGTTCATCAGCCTCTGCATCCTTAGGAATGGCCAATTCGGGGACCATTCGACAGGCTTCCTTCATGGACTTAATCATGCACTGATTTTTGTTAGTATGTTCCACCATGGAAGTGAGGGCGATATCTCGTTGCAAGGCCATTTACACATTGTTGATCTTCTGCTCACTGATCACTTGCAAATCGAGTTGTTCGCGGGCCCTCAGCTTTGTGATCACTCCATCCTGGAGTAGGTGGAGTGCCTCGCCAGGAAGCGTTGCCAAGTTCAGCCCTACTCCCTTGAGGGCGCTAATAGTGGGCCTATTAGCTTCAGTTTTTGTGGTCATTGCTCCATCCGGCAGCACTATCACTTGGGATTCCTTCACATGCAGCATTGTGGTGACTTATGAAGTACCGATGGCAAGGTTGGTGGACACCGCGCTAGCCTGTGATGCATGGAGCTGCAGTTCATGTAGACCTATCTAGATGGCCCCCAATACTTGCTACTACTACTGCTCGAACTGCTGCAGTACCTCCGCGGTGACATCCCACACCGTGTCTCCAATGTCATTCAAATATCCCTCTGTTAAGGTGATTGGGTCTAGCGACGTCTTACATGCCTTCAATTTCTTTTGTGGCACAACTTTTTCCTGTCCCCTTGGACGTTTGATATAGTATGATGTTGTTTGTAGGTCCTCTCATTGCTTCTATGTCAGCTCGTCTGTTTCTTCCTCTGTTTCGGGCGAGGGTGACCTTGCACCTTTTTCAGAGCCGTGCTCTGTTCCACCTCTCTACTTTTCCGCTTGTTGTGTGGCATCATGCTCTGCTTGGGCCTTGTCAACAGCCTCCTTCTTCCTCTTCTCAGCCATCTGCACCATCTTGAGCTTGGCCTACTCCTTTTTGCGTTGCGCTACGGACTTGCTCAACCCCACCATTGAGTCTGAGGAAGTGCGCCACTCTGTTGGCCAACAATCAAGAACTACATCAATCGCGTCATCAATTTCTAAGGTAGGTCATGCCACTTCTACTCAAGATCCTTCCACGCCCTAATTGATAAGTGTTGAAAGTCTCTCTTAAACTCTACGTACTCCTGCAATTTGGAAAACACAATAGGCAACAATCGCAGCTTGTGACTGATAACCAAGTGTATATTAATTTCTATCAAGATCTAGAAGATCTTGTTATCCTTGATACGCTGAACATCCTTGGTTTCCCATAGAGAAGCATACTTCACTGCTTCGAGCAGGTCCGACGTGACTAAGGGGAATTGATTATCTTCAAGCAGCTCCCAAGCTACCAGCACAATGGACTGCAAGAGCCACGCATAGTGGAAGGTCTTGCTGAGACCCTGTGCCTCGCGGCAATTTGCAAGGAACTCACCACAGAGATAGCGCACCCAATTAAACTGGACTCCTTTGATGCATTGGGCCGCTAGAGTGACAACAGGTGTTGAAACTTCATCTATGCAATACTTCCTCATAACGTTTCTTGCCAAAATCTGCGTGGCCATCTTGACCACAGGATCGCAGATACTCAAGGTGGAATAGCCTCACGGCTTCTTCATGAGCTTGAATTTCTCCTTCATGGCCTCCACGAGGGCTTGCTTGCCACCTTTTCCACCAAACATCATGGCTGAATTTTCCCTTATATAGGGCAGTCATGTGATCCTATGGATCAACCTATCATTGATGGGTATCAGCTCCTCCAGCCATTGACACCCATCGTTCACCAAGCATAGCAGCTGCTTGATGACCAACACTATAATGGGTGTGCGATTGTAGAGTGCCATCCATAGTAGCTTGAGCATACTTGCCTTGTCTACACCCCTGAGCCACTTATGCAGTTCCAATGCAGTCATACCGGTGGTTGTGTGACCAACATGGTACATTAGCTATTCTGTCACCAACTGAGGGAACTTTTCAATGTTAGCTAAGTCCCAATCTTCTAGTTTCAACAGCGGAACCTGCCCTAAGTGTGGTCTTTCAAAGGAAATCTCATCCGGCAGCAAAGGTATGTGCAAGGCAACCTTGCTTTCGTCAATGTCCTTCAGCACCTTGGTCTTTCCCTTGCGCGAAGGGATGTATTTGGGCAACTTAGTGATAGGGTCAGAACCCTCGACTTCAACATTCTCCACTTCCACCCCCAAATCCTCATCATCCATCGAGATTTCCTCAATCTCTTCCTCCTCCAGCTCCAAGTTAATAGTTTTTCCCTTTTCTTGTGCGGTGGGTTTGTCCTTTTGTGGGTTTCTTCTAAGCAACGCGCACATGGGTATCATAGCCTACTTTCCCTTCTTACCCTTTGAACTCTCCTTGGTCGGGGTAGGCTTCGGCCTAGGCATTTGTGGTGACTTGGGCACTTTAGTTAGTAACTATGCAACCTCTGGAGCAGCTCCTTCTGCGTCCATAACAACCTCCGGCATAGCCCCCTCGGCTATCACTACTTTGGCGTCCATAGCTTCGGATCCTCGGATAAAATCATGAATGAAATTACGGTCAAACTCTGGAAATCGATCAAAAACTGGGTAGTCAAGCAATTCTTCGAAGAATGCACAGATCATGCACATCTGAGAGCTCACCAACTCAATGTTCAAAATGCCAAGTATTTTTCGTTGGGCCACCACATGTAATTTATAGGCCATTTTGAATTCAAATCCGACCATTCCTGCCACATTCGGTTCATTAATGTTGGATTGACGGTAGATTTCCAAGGATGTTACCCATAAATTTCGTTTTAAATTTCAGTCACTCACTCCATTTGGCCACATTATCATCATCAAATCATAACGATGACTTTAATGGTCACTTTCTAGCTGACCTGCGTGATTTCTTCCCGGGTAGCGCAACTCTCTCCGCATTGTCATGAACCCTGTGACATCTCCTCGCTCCGCACAATCCTGCAATCACGCAGTCCCCCAATCCGGGTAGTGTAATTTATAGTTTCGCACCTCCTTTTAGCTTCCTGGAGTGCTAAGGCTATGCTACCTTCATATAGTCACCTGGCTGGATCATCGACGTATGGCTACAACTGGCTGCCATTCACCTTTCCTAGGAAGGGATCTTCGTTCAATTTAACCAACTGAATTGCTCCACCATCGCTAATTTCCTTAATGACATAGGGCCCTAGCCAGTGCATCCTGAATTTCCCTAGAAATTTATCAATTTGTTGTCATATAAAAAAAACAAATCATTTACCTTAAAGGTGTGCAGTTTAATGTGTCGATCATGCCATGCTTTTTCGCGCTGCCTTTGGACCTGTATTCCATGGGCATCACTGCTTCAACACCATATACAAGCCTAAAAGGTGTCTGTCTAGTCAACTTTTTGCATGTCATTTGATAGGCCCATAGTACTGCGGGTATGTGCAGGTCCCAATCACATCAGTGAGCATTGCAAACCTTGGTCAGCACATTCTCCAGTACCTTATTGAATACTTCCACGATCCCATTAGCCTGTGGGTGATAAGGCGTGTTTTTCGGGTGATATACCCAAAATTCCTCCATCAGCATGCTAATCATTTCATTTAGAAAGTGCATACCACGATCACTCATCAAAATATATGAACACCCAAATCACATCAGTACATACTAAAAGAGAAACTTCGCAGTGGTCGCACCTGTGCAATCCCTCACAAGTTGTGCCTCCACCCATTGAGCCAAATACTTAGTCGCGGTGATAATGTACCACGCTCCCATCTTCCTTCCTTAGGGTTGAATGGGTCCCACAAAATCTATTACCCATTTCTCGAAAGTTTGTAACGTCATCTGTGGGTTCAGAGGCAATTCATCCCTCTACGATGCCCTACCAGTCCTTTAACACATGTCACACACGTTGCAGTAAGCTTTTGAATCCTAATGGATGGTTGGCCACCACAACCCTATGCATAGGATCTTCTATGCATTTTCCCTTCCTACGTAATTCCCTCTCGAAGTGCCCCCATGAGCGTCCATGAGGATATTGCTCCTTTCAAACTCTGGTACATATCGTCGTAATACTTCATCAAACCCCATTTTGTACAGATGTCCAACAATGACATAAAAGTGTACCGCGCACACCACTAACTCCTTTTTTTGTTGGATGGTGTAGCCTTATGGGGCAGTTATTTTCGTTAGGAAGTGTATGATGTTTTCAAAGTGACCATCCGCGATGCGCACTGCAAATAGTTGTGCGTCAATTAATCCTTCCTCCAAATTAGTGGGCTCTTCTCCTATTTCGATGTGCGACAGATGGTCTGGTCCTGCATTTAGTCATCCACGCTTCACAATAACTTCAAAATCATACTCCTGGAACAATAACAACCACCTGTATATTTTCTACCCCAAAATAGGCTTATTGACCAGGTATTTCAACGCAGAATGATCCGTATACATCTTAAAATGTCCACCCAACAAATAGTGTCTAAACTTTTGGAGTGCGTATACCATGGCTAATCCTTCATTCTTAGTGGTGGAATAGTTATTCTCAGCCTTGGATAACCTCCTACTTGTTAATGCTATAAGATGGTCCAATTCTCCTCCATTGGCCTATGTGAGTACTGCTCCCAGTGTTATACATGACGTGTCGACATGTACATGAAACTCCTTCTTCCAATCCGGGAAGACTAAAATCGGTGCAGTGACCATTTTTCCCTTTAGCACATCCAAGATTTTCCGACAGTCCTCATTCCAACATAATGTGACATCCTTTTCAACAACTTCTCCATAGGTGCGGTGATCTAGGCATAGCCCTTGATAAACTTCCTATAGTACTGAGTATGTCCCAAAGTTGCATGCAACTGTTTCACACTCCTCGATGCCTCCAGGTTAAATATTATTGTGATCTTCATGGGATCTACCAACAATCCCTGTCTATAAACCACATGACCCAACAGAGTCCCAAAAGGGACACAAAACAAACATTTCTTTAGATTGAGCGCAATCTGGTACCTTTGATAAGTATCTAGCATTAAGTGCAAACTGGCCACATGGAATTTTACCAACCCAAACACAGTCCAATCATCAAAGTACACCTCTAGAAACTTATGGATGAAGTCTATGAATGCAGCAATGACTACGTGTGAAAAAATCACAGGCACATTCTTTAATCCAAAAGACATTACAATCTACTGAAAACATCCCCATTCAGTCGCGAAGGTCATCTTGCTTCTATATTTAGGTAGGATTTTGATCTGATGGTACCCGAAAAACCCATCAGTGAAGGAGTACGCTTCTTAGCTACCTACATTATCCAATACCTCATCAATGAACGGATTCGGGAAAGGATCATGCACGCAAGCATCATTCAACTTCCTGAGATCTACGCATATCCTTATTTCATCCTTCTGCTTCTTTTCCTATACCACCATTAGGCTCACCTGATCAAATTCTTCTATGGGCTTAATGATTCCTGCCGCAAGCATCTTATCTAACTCTAAGTGGACCTTCTCCTTATGCTTTGGATTGAGATGGTAAGGTCTTTGCTTAACTGGCTTCGTGTCGAGTTTTAACATGATCTTCATAACGCCCAAGTCTCCTATTATTCCCGTTCACTCTGTAAACTTGGTAGGGAACAAATCCTGGTATTCGTGGAGTAATTCGATGACCTTATCTACCATTGCATCATCCCAGTAATCTCAAATATTCGTGAATTTGGGCTCCGTCTCTGTACCAATATTTATCTGTTTAGTCTTTAACGATGCGTTTATATCAGGATTCTCAATCGTCGGTCCCTTAATCTCGTGGTGACCCTTGGTTTCAAGGATATTAATCTTTCGTGAGTCCTCATCTTCTTCCGCAGTAGTCATGTTATAACATTACAGCGTGTGGGTCAGCTGAGTAGTCCAATCGGGTTGAATCAGATCCAAAGGATCCTGTGGTATCCTAAAGATTGTTGCTTTAACCTCTTGTAGCGCTTTGTCAATGCAGTCAAACCCATCTGTTATTGGGAAAACTAGTGTCCATTCAGAGCTTCTAGTCCCACTAAGATGGGTAGCTATCTTAGAAACAAACAAACTAAAGTCACTTGTGTTTTCCTTTATG
>APFE030721347.1:118676-130346 GCA_000404065.3 Pinus taeda | reverse complement strand
GCCACTGCGCCTCTGAGCAAGCCCGATACGTGGAAAAATCTTGTAGACAGGTAGAAAAACCAGTGAAGGACGACTAGTTAATCATTTTGTGGAAGCGGAGGATGCATACTTCAGTTGAGGATGTTGCAAGTGCCAATGAACAACAGGTGGTGTTTCAGCCGGGCATTTTTAATTGTGGCATGATTCTTGATGATGGAGTGAAGTGGCTAGGCGTACATGGCCACATGCAGACTGTAATGCTATCATGAAACTTCATGTTTTCTACTTGTAATTACTTCCATCAATTGCACTGAGGTTTAAATGGTCATCATTGCCCGTTTCAAGATTTCCTCCTAAGATGACTGAGCACATGTGTCGTATTCACCCACTGAGCGTTGTCTGGACTGGATGAGGGTGGCCAGTTAGCTGGCCACCGATATTTTTAACCACAACCATCTCATTGTTCACGCAGTTTTAAAATTACATTCATGCAAACAGAGGAACGAGTTTAGTCACATACCTGGAAGTTGAATGTGGTTACTGTGAGGTGTTGTGGCCTTTCCTTCTACTACATGCGTTTGTTTCTGTGATTGGATGTTGCTTGGTTGCTGATTCATGGTTGTTTTTTCTTGTGTAGGTATCCTCTGGCTGGATCTAAGCTGCAGGAATTTGTTTCCACGTTCAGATCTGCACCCTCAAGTTGCTGATGTTGGATTTTTCCAAGACAGAGACGTGTTTTCTCCATAGCTCCCAAACAATAGACTGGATCAATCTGAAACTTTATGAGCATGTTTCTATCATCATCATGCACCTCCCATAGGAAAATGGTGGTCAATGGATGCACGGATTTCGAGAAAAATGGAAAATGGCTTAAGATTACAGAGGTCAATTTCTCAGAAACCGTGCATCAGAATTGGCTGAAACTCCTTGGGTAGGTTACTATCACCCATATGCATCTCCCCATGAAACAGGTTTTGAAACTGATGCATGGATATGGAGAAAATGCAAAAATGGCTGAAGGTGATGGAGGTTGATTTCATGTAAACAGTGCACCGGAATTGGTTGAAATTGCCCGAGCATATTGCCATCATCCCTATGCAACTCCTCATAAAGTAGTTTTGCAAATGGATGCACGGTTTTCAAGTTAGGGCAAAAACAAATTTCAGTACTATGTATTTTTGCTTCCAAGCATTCTGCAGTTTTTTGCATGGTAGGAAAAATTGAGCTTGCGCTGTGATACAGGCATGGAAATGATGGAGGAGGAGTTTGAAGATTGCAGGAGGACTAATGAACCCTTTAGGAAGCTATCATGTTCGCCAAACTGCATTTTTCAAATCCATTTCTAGCTTCCTTTAATTTCTACAGGAACTTCCTGTAGAACACATAGTTTTTAGGAAAGAAGCATAATGAGATGGAAAAAATAATGGAGAAGGGTGAGGGATGGAAACATGGATGCTTGCAAGCCTAACCAACAGATTCCAACCATCAGATTCCCTTTTAAAATGGAATTTGGTTCGTCCGAAGGTTCTAGAGGATGTTTCCTTTAGAAATTCAAAACTTCCTGTAGAAACACCTGGAACTTCCTGTAGAAAGCCCAGAACTTCCTGTAGAAAGCCCAATCTTAACCTGAATGTGACCAAATCCTAGGAGAGGTGAGTGGCCATGGAGGGAGTGTCTGAAGGGATGTCCTGGAGCCTGGTATGGACTCATGTCCTCGTTTTGTGCACCCCTCTTTTCCTACAAAGTATTCACTGCAACCTGCAATTTTTCACAGAGATTAGTCCTGTTTTTTTTTTTTTTTTTTTTTTTTTTTTTTTTTAAACAACTAGGGCGCCTCATGGAGGTTTTCACCCTAATTGCCTGCCCTGGGCGCCTCCAAGGAAGGTTTTCACCCAAGGATCTTATTCTCTCTTTTTTTCTTTTTTTTCCAACCCATTGACCGCCTCATGGAGGTTTTCAATCAATGAGCCAATTTGAGGTGCCTCCGAGGAGGTTTTCACCTTAGATTTTTATTTTTCTCTTCTTTTCATTTTTTTCCTACCCTATCCTACTTGAAAAAAAAAATTCATTTTCAAGTATAAGAATACTTCCAATGGAGCCATGTGCACATCGAGATTAGAGACAAAAATGATGTGGAGGCTCGAAATGCATGCTTTGACGGGTATCCGAATTTCAGAGACCAAATGATTTGACTTTGAAGGGATTAAGCATAGCTAAGGAAGAGAGTACTGTTGTAACTTAGTGACCGTCTGAAACCATATCTCAATATAGATCTGATATCCTTGGTCCTTTTGCTGATCTAGATCATTCTCCATATCTTCTTCTATCACGACCTTCACATCTTCCTCTTTTTGTTGAGTTTTCTCTTAAATACATAGAGGATTTGATGGTAACCATGAAGGAGTTCTCTCGATCTCTTATTCTGATGTCTTCTCTTCATCTAACGCAGCCCATGGTTCTTTGATTTCCTCTTTTGAATATTCTTTTGCTGGATGTCGTCCTTCAATGCTTTCAAGAATCTGTTTTTTGCAATACTCTTCCTGAGCTATGGTGAAGATCATTGAGCTCAAGAGGAGTCATTTGGAGAGGTTGTGCCTTAGCTTTACAATTGGATTGAGCTACTCCATTGTATGGTTTTGGGAATGGTGGTACGGGTAGTTGAGTGGAGGTGTATTTTTGAGATGGATGTGGATGGGGTTGTGGTTAGGCAAGTGGTGGAGGCAAATGAGCGGGAGGAGAGTTGTACTGGGGCCTCCACCCCTGATGAGGTGCATTCCACTGAGGCTGTGGCTAAGCATAAGAGTGAAATGAATGAGAAGCTAGTTGGGCATAATATGGATCTGTGAAGGAACAAGGAGGAGGTGTGAACCAGGAAGGATGAGCAAGGGGGCTCCAAGAAGGCATGAATGTGGCTTGATAGGGGTCGTAATAGGTCTTAGATGTCCCTTGTAGTTCCTGCTGGTAAGGTATGGGTCCATGTGGCCTCCTTTGGTTCATGAAATAGAGTGATTCAGTGGCTCCTTTGGCTCTCTGATATGCAGCTTTAAGTCCAGGCAAGGAAGGGCACTGATTTGTAGGGTGGTATTTCTCACAGACGAAACACACTTCTATGGAGTGCAATGGATATTCATTCCTAGGATGCTTTCTAATGCACCTAGGACAAAATATGATCAAAGCCCTTTTGGCTTCCTCTTGCTTCCTTTAGATCTGTAAGGTATCTATTTGCATGGCAAGAAACTGCCTCATATCAGTCTTGAAATCTTCCATCTGATTTCAAAATTCGTTTTTGGATAAGTATTGCTTCCAACATTTCTGTTTGTAGCCATTTGCTCCAGAGGAATGTTTTCTTCTTCTTCTTCCCTAGAGGTTCTTCAAATATGTCTTGTTGTCCACCTAAGGGTTCTTTAATCACAGCCATTGAAAAAGAGAGAAGGTTGGTTGTGTGAAGCAGTGGGGGTGTTGTGCAATCATTTTTATGAATTATCTCTACTCCTACAAGGCATGAAAGGAAATCTTTTTTGTTGATTTTTGTTTTTTTTTTCTGCTTGTACCTGCAAAACTGAAATAGATTGAATTGCAACTAACTAAAATCAATCTTTTTGAAATGAAATGCGAAATTGAAATGAAAGCAGGAAAGGACTAATCTATTTTGCTCAAATGAAATTGCAGGAATGAAATGCTAAGCTACGCTTGTAGAATGGAAATTGCGGAATTGAAATGCTAATCTACGTTACAGAATTGAAATGCTAATCTACGCTTGCAGAATTGAAATTGCGGAATTGAAATGCTAATCTGTGAAAGTAGGAAATGTCTACTCTACTTTTGCAAAAATGAAATTGCAGACTGGAAATGAAATAAACTACTTAGCAGAAGGTTGCAGTAGAAAATAGAAGAATAGCAGCAATCACCAATACTCTGACACTTCCCCAGCAATGGCGCCAAAAATAATGGTGGGCCCTAGTATTGCAGCAATAATGCTACAACTTCTGGGACTCCCTTCTTTAATTTTATCAACTCGGTAGTTCGTAACAAACTTGGAAGCGACAGTGTTGTATGCACAATTACTAGCTCTTGCCGCAGCTGTCACTTGGTCAGCTGGCACAAATGAGCTTAAGCCAACTTCTATGAGCTCTTAGAATATGCTTTTTAGCTGATGGATGAAAGCTAACTCAAAGGAGGCTAATCTACTTGCAGAAAGAAGCGAAAAGCGGAAAGCAAATGCAAACCCTAGCAAACCCTAGTTTTACTGACTAATCCTACTGGTGCAAGAAAAAATGATGAAAGCTATAGAGAGGAATTCCATTGACTCTTAGAAAGGTAAAATGCATGTGACTAAGCTACTTCTGAATTGAAATCTGAAAAGAAACATCTTTTTGTATTTTTGAGTAAGTTGGCAGAATTATTGTGCATGTGTTTTACTTGTTTTTAACTGTGCAAAGGTGGATTGGCGAAAGGAAATGCTTGCAGGAGGCTGGGAAGGTTAGAAGAAGGCCTAAGGGGTCCCTAGCACCCTTCTTGAGAGTTTCATAGTGATCGGATCTCAAGAAATCGCTTTCGTGAGCTTCCACGGGAAGTCTGCAGGGGTTCTAGAGGATGTTCTGGAATTTCTACAAGATGTCTGTAATTTTCTACAGGATGCTCAGAAATGGGATTTTGGAGGATGGATGGAGGAAGAAAGATGGATTGGGTATGGAGGTGAGGTAAGGGTGTGAGGAGGTCCAGGACTTGGGGAATGGAGCTGAGGAGCGGCGAGGATGGTTGGATTTGTTCAGGGAGGGATAGGACAATGTTGCATGAAAATATGGGAATTAGGGCAAAGTGAGCAAATGGCAAACGAAGGGAAGGAATCTTGGATTAGGGGTTGGAGCAATTGGTATGATGAAGGAAGGATAGGCAAGGATGTATTACAGGTGATTTGCACACTATTTCTCAAAACTGATTGAAGAAAGACCAGAAGAATAAGAGATCTAGCTATTTTGACCTACTTTGACCTACAAATCAAAAATATGATGAACATAAGTTTATTGGCAATGAAATCATGTGAAATAGTTGTGAAAACTAAGAAATCATGAACTTGAACATGAAAACCCTTTTTAATCATCAAAAGCAATCTAAATAACAAAACAAGATTTAAATCTAAATAGCAGATTTTATTCTAAGAATGTAGCAAAGACACATAAAAGTAAACAAAGAAGGTACTGGGCACTTGAGATGGGCCCAACCCCAAGAGATATAGCCTCCTAAGAGAGATTAGAGCTGGTGCAAAGCTGGATTCATCTTTATTGATCAAAAGAATAGTTACATTCCAAAAATTGTCTGCAAGAAAAACTTGAAAATGTGCTAAAATGCAGAGCTAAACTATTGCCTAAAAAATGACTAAACTCGAACTACAAACTAGCTAACGTATGCCTACAAAGTGACTAACTGAAATGAGGCCCTAAGCCTTCTTATTTATAAAAATTGAGGACCCCAACAGTCCTCCTAAACTTTAGGGACTTGGCTGCCCAAAACTTGCAGTTAACATCAGTCCTACTTGACTTGCTTGGCTGCCCCTTGTGCTCCGAGCTTTTGGTGGAGAATTTGAGGTAAGGGTTCATAAATGAAGGGGACACCTTCATACAAATCCTCTCCCTTGTTCTTCCACGAATTTGGCTACCAAATGCTCATTAAAACCTTTGATTTTGTCTCAAATTTGACCAAAACACTGCACAAAGCACCCATTAGACTTGTTGGCATAATGACTAACCCAATTCACTTTATTAGCATAAATATAATAAAAAAAATTGCAATAAACTAATGACAATGGTGGACTAAGTCGAATTAGGAGGCTGAATGAGCCCATATAATTATCCATTTTTGGGGCTCATCACCCCCCCTCTCCCTATAGCCCTACCTACTGGTCTCCCCCTCACATTGACTTCATCAAACAAAATTTTCATGATGCCTCTAAAGGGAATATAGGTCTAACTAGCTATGGAGATTTCTTAGACAATGCACACATTCAAATCACCCACATATATGTGGGAGAAGTCATTCACACTACCAACACTGTTTCAGAAATTTAAGTGCTTGAATAAGGCCTCTTCATGGCCATAGGAAAGTCTTACTCCAAGTTCATCATGGAGGGAAATTTGAGAAAAATAATAAACATATTTCAAAGAATCCAATGTGGTTCTAACCCATCCCAAACAACCAATAACTTGAGATTGGGAGCTCGAGTAACAAACATACTAGAGCTCCTAATTCAAATTCCTGCCACACTCCTCTCTCATGTTCATGAGGAGGGAAATAAATTGGCTAACCATTTGGCTAATCATGACCCCAATCTAAGTTCTTCATTGATATATCTAGATAGGGATCAAGGAATTTTTGACTCCCTCCTCTCTCAATTTTACAATTGGCACAAAATAAACTTTACCCCCCACCCCATCCCCACAACCATTGCGCCTCACCTCTAACTCTGATATAATGGACGCCCCTCAAAATAAATGCTCCATTAAGCAAGCCATTTGGCAAGTTATTGGCCTCTTTATCATGTGAAGAGGTCAAACCAATAGGCAATCTAAGCTCTTAAAATTAAAATATAATATTGAACCTTTTATATATAATATTTTTGATGTATAAAATTATAAACACATAATAGAATTATATCATAAAATATTGAAACGTTGATCCACAAAAAAATTCATTATGTTAAATTGATCAATATAAATGAATTACACATTTAACTTCAAAGGATTTTTATGTTTTTGAAATGTATATTACCTAATAAATTAAATAATAATAATTTTTGGATTTGAGAGATCTGTGGTTTGCATCTTTTGAATCAGTTACCGGAGAATCCACAATATGAACATTTTTATGCCAACGTTTCAAATCCCAAATGGGATCCATCATCAGGACTTATGAATGATGATAAAAGATGAGCTGCTTTAGAATAAATAAATAAATACTAATGGGGATAAATTTTTCAAGGATTCGCACAAGGTCGGCTGGGAAATATATTTATTAATTTTATTTTAATTTATTAATTTTATTAATTTATATTTATTAATTTATTAATTTAATTAAAATGAATAAAATTAAATTATAAAATTTAATAAAAATAATAAAAATTAAATTAAATTTAATAAAATTGATAAATATATTTCCCAGCCGACCTTGTGCTAATCCTTGAAAAATTTATCCCCATTAGTATTTGTTTATTTATTCTAAAGCAGCTCATCTTTTATCATCATTCATAAGTCTTGATGATGGATCCCATTTGGGATTTGAAACGTTGGCATAAAAATGTTCATACTGTGGATTCTCCGGTAACTGATTCAAAATAATAATTTTGTTAAATTAAAGATAAATATAAATTAAAATACAATTTTCAACTTATTGCAAATATTATATATGCATAATTTTTTTTATTTTTTTTATTTTTTTTACAGAAATAGTTATGGGACTTTCATTAACTATCTGGCGAAATGCCATAAATTCGGTTACAAGAGCTGAGACTAGTTTCTTGGTATTTATCCAACCAGCTGAGCGTGCCACGATCACTTGTGAATCTCGTCTTTTTAAAGCTTTTCACATGGACTTTACCTGCTAAAATCCCCCACTTATGAATACAAACAAACTACTATAAAAAAAGACGGAAAAACATGGAGATTTTTAGGGAATTGGTTTCCAAGAGAGTTCATTATCTCTGAGAATAGAGCCAGCGTCTAACTTGGCAACCTAATTCGCTTCTACATCTGCTTCCTTGTTGTTGGTTCTCAGGACATGGAAGAATTCCAGTCGTAGGTGCTTGATCATGCCTTTAATTCTTGAACTTCTCCTTGCAAGACAAAGATGTGCCAGCTTTGTATTGATCACCATTGCATTGATGATGACTTGGGAATCTCCGAATACAATTGCTTTTGTGTGCCCCAGACCTTTGAGCATTTTGATCCCTTGAAACAGTGCCATGATTTCAGCTTGGATGCTCGTGGTGTGGCCCAGACCCCATGCATACCTGTGAGTGGAAGAATCTGTTGGGTTTATGATTATGCCTCCTGCTCCAGCCAATCCAAGATTTCCCTTTGCTTCCCCGTCGAAGAACAGAGAGGGGAGAGTTTGAGTGGACATCCAAGCTTGAAATTCTTCCTCATTTTTCCTTATTTGCCAATCTTTGAAAACTATGGGCAGTATTTTTTATTTATGGAAGTTTAGGTTGAGAGCTGCTCCAAACTCAGTGTCATGCTAGCTTAGTTTACTGTCATCATTTTTATCTCACAGCCACTCATTTAGTTGACCTTTAACTGTATTTGCAACAAGCTTGTAGTTCTTTTCCTTGTCCCTGAATATCCTTCTATTCCTCTCCAACCATATTCGCTAGCTGATAAATTTGGGTAGAGCGTTCCATGCTGATTTGACAATCTTGTTTTTCAGACCTGGGCCTGGATATCTAGCCAACCACCCAGCAAATAAATCCGAGACTGCTTGGGGAAAGATGGGCTTATATTTCGAATTACCAAGGAGCTCCTGCCATACTAGACCTATGAATTTGCATTCCAGAGAGAGATGGGCAGCAGATTCTGGATTTTCTTTGCATAGAGTGCATCTTGATGGCCCAAGAAATCCCCTTTTCTGAAGCCTATCATCTGTTAGGATTTTTTGGTGGCATAGGAGCCAGCAGAAAAAATCTATCTTTGGAATGGTGGAGAAATTCCAAATGCCAGTCCAGGGTGCCAGATTGGGGGGAACGTGGGGCCTCTCCATGATTTTGGCATATCCCTGAGCCACCGAGTACCCAGTCTGCTTCGTACCCCAACCTCTAGAGTCTTTCCTTCTTGCATGAAGAGGTGCAACTCCATGTAACTCTTGTAGCAGCATATTATAGTCTGGCAACCACGCAGATGGCACATTGATCTTTTTCCAGCCAGCCCAGTTGTCTCCATGCCAAGTTGAAATGTCCCATAGCATTTTAATATTTGCCTCTTCCATCCACACCTTCAAATCGTTCCTGAGATTCGAGCTCGCTAGTGGAGGCTTGTTCATAATGTTGTCCTCCCAAATTCTGATGCTTTTTCCGTTCCCGGGTATCCAATAGGCATTTTCTCTTATAAGCGGCCCAATCTTAAAAATTAGATTGCTGAGAGGGGATCTAATATGGTCTTTGGGCTGCTCCAGGCACCGGAGCCTTTGGCCTCTGAAGTATTTCCTCCACAACATCAGCTGAACCCATCCTAGCTTTGGCGCTACGATCTTCCAAATTAGTTTGGCTCCCATTGCTAAATTTTGAGTGTTTAGACTTTTGAAATTTAATCCCCCCCCCCCCTGTAGAGGCATGGAAACTATTTCCCAATTTACTAGGGAAAGCCTCTTCTAATTATTCTTGCCTCCTTTCCAAAGAAATTTTCTAATTAGTTCCTCCATATTTTTTATAATCCCCATTGGTGCCAAAAGAACTGAAAATTTGAAAAGAGGCAGGCTGCTTAAAACAGATTTGATAAGCACTGATTTTCCAGCAAGATTGAGCCAAGATGACCCCCAGGCCTGCATTTTTGTTTTGAATTTTTCTATCTGTGGGAGCCAATCCTTGCTTAAATCCCTCTTGTGGAAGATGGGGAGCCCAAGGTACTTAAAGGAAGTCCAAGACGCAGAAGCTTCAAAGCCAAGGCATCTGGCTATGGAATTGGCAGTAGCAACTGCAATGTTCCAACAATAGATGTGGCACTTACCCCTGTTCAGTTCACTACCCGAAGCCTGGCAATAGTCTTCCAGCACATTGAATTTACTTGCCGACAGTTGAGATACAGCCCCAAGAAGCAGTGTGTCACCTGCAAAAGGGCCCTGATTGATGCTTTTGATCCCCCTTGCTATGCTCAGTCCAACTATCTCTTGATCTTGTTGTTTCTTGTTTAAGTGAAAACTAAGGACGGAGGCCTGCAACACAAAGAGGAGGGGTGACAGGGGACACCCCTGCCTCAGCCCTGTAGAAGCTTTAAAGAAATTTGCAGCCCTACCATTCACTAGAGGTGCAATCCAGGGTTCGGAGATACAAGCTCTGATCCAGTTGGTGAATTTTTGACCAACGCCAAGCTTGTGCATTACATCAAACAGAAATCTATGTTTTACATGGTCAAAAGCATTAGCTAGGTCGAGTTTAATGGCCATACCTTTTTCTTTTCGGTGGAGACTGGAGTGGATTGCCTCTTGGACCAAGATGAAATTGTCTACCAACTGCCTGCCCTGTATAAAGTTGCCTTGATTCTCTGGGATGACTTTGAGGAGGATTTTCTTCAATCTGTTTGCTATAACCTTGGTGATCATGTTCTATCCAATGTTACACAAGGATATAGGACGAAATCTGTTAAAAGAATTAGCACCTTTTTCTTTGGGAATAAGGGTGAGGAATGCTGAGTTTGTGCAGCCTCCGATCTTTTGGCTCTCTTGAGACTTTTGGATCATTTTCATAAATTCCTTCTCAACTATCTGCTAGCGCGTTTGAAGGAATCTAGGTGTGAATCCATTTGGACCCGGGGCTTTATCGGGTTCCATTTCAAAGATAGCTTCTTTGACTTCATTTATAGTGATTTTATCTTCGAGGAGCTGGTTCATTTTTGCAGTGATCAGCTTGGGGACAGTGTCCAACAGATTGGCGTTCTGGCTGGTCTCCACGTCTTCAATGAACATCTTTTCAAAGTGGATTGACATTGCCCTCTTTATGCTGGAAAAGTCTTTTAGAGTGTTGTTATCATTTTTTATTTCTGATATAGAGTTTCTACATTTCCTAGCTTGAGCCTACTTGTGGAAAAAGGAGGAATTTCGATCTCTAGCCTTGAGCCATAAACTTCTTGACTTGAGCCACCAGTATTCTTCTTCTACCAGGCAAGCTCTATGGAATTTTTTTTACAGCTGATATTCCTTGTCTAACTCTTCTCTGGTAATTTTGGAAACTTCCAAGTGAAGATGATGATTTTCCAGATCATTTTGAATTTTTTTCCTGTCCACTACGGGATTGTTGCTGGGAATAGTGTCCACTCAGAGCTACTATTCCCACTAAGAATGGTAGCTATCTTAGAAACAAACAAGTAAAGTCTACTTTCGCTTTCCTTTTATAAAAATAGACGAGTGGAACAAGGACACCAACCTTAATCTTGTGCTTGGTTCCCTTGCTTAATTCCTCTCCTTCCTAATAGGTCTTTGCCACTTCTTCTTTGTCTGCCCTGCTTCAAAGAGCACCTGTGGAATCAAAGCAGCATACACTATCGAAGAACATAGATATATATTCATAAATAACACAAGACCATATATGTGTTAACCATACAAATGCATATATAAACAAGCATACAAGAATATGGAGGAAAACTTGAATAGCTTTATGAAAATCAAGAATAGCAAGAGGATTACAACCATATGTTCTGACCCAGCATCATCCTCTAGCAAGAAATCCCTTCTTCACCTCAAGTAAAGCTTAGATCACCCAACACTATGAAGTTACACCAGAAAACCAACAGCATCTCTATAAGATACAAAATTCCAGCCTCTGGATCTCTGTGATGAGGATCCATATATAGATGATTACAGAGAGGTGAGTCATCTTTTGGGATCTTGATTAGTGTCTTCTCTCTGATAGTTCCTGCTTCCACTTGGAGAATGATGATCTCTTAATCATCCTTGGTCGAAAATGGAGTGGCAAGTGTCAGAGGGGAAGCTTCT
>APFE030721347.1:77972-90180 GCA_000404065.3 Pinus taeda | reverse complement strand
AGCAAGAAAGCCCTTCTTCACCTCAAGTAAAGCTTATATCACCCAACACTATGAAGTTACACCAGAAAACCAACAGCACTTCTCTACAAGATACAAGATTCCAACATCTGGATCTCTATGATGAGGGATCCATATATAGATGATTGTAGGGAGGTGAGTCATCTCTTAGGTTTTTGATTAGTGTCTTCTCTCTAATAGTTCTTGATTCCACTTGGAGAATGATGATCTCTTACTCATCCCTAGTCAAAAACAGAGAGGCAAGTGTCAGAGGGGAAGCTTCCGAAAGATTCCATGATCTTCCACCTCGCAATTTGTCCCTGCCATTTGACCATTCTCGACCATCACACCCTACAGAGGGGCCATTCAGTATGAATCGCACCCTTTACGCTGGGAAGGTGATATGCATCGCACCCTCTGCACTGGGTATTCAATATGGTCCATTTTTTACCATTTCTGAGCAATTTTTAGTGGAGAACTTCTGGGAGATGATGTAATCAGCTGACCTTGTTCCTTTAGGCAGTGAAGCAACATTTTTAGGGACTTAGGAGCCCTCAGTTTATGGACATTTATGATTGGGGTTGAAGTGCCCAAAAATGTCTATAATAGGGATTGGGCAAGGTCTTTACCCAGCTTTTCAGCATCCTTTTGACTCTGCGAAGTTTTTCCTCCCATACAAAGAAAGGGGAGCCCTTAACTAGCTCTTTCCAACACTCTCTGATCTTTTGCAAGAAATCTGTCTCTTTGGTCCATAAAGAGCTAAACCTAAAAGGTATAGGTCCTAGGTCCTTAGAAGAAATCAGCTCTAAGCTGATAGGCTTGTGATCTGAGACACCGTTATGAAGGATACACATTCTAGCCTCTAGACCCAGCAAAAGGAAGGAGATTTGTACAAGAAAACGATCCAGTCTTGCTGCTATATGACCCGGCCCCACTCTCTTGTTTGACCAAGTAAACGTGCCTGTGACTAGTTTTATATCTAACAGATCCCAGTCTTGCATGAGGTCTTCCAGCCATTCTCTTGCCAGATAGCTGACTATGCTTCCACCTCTTTTGTCTGATGCGAGGAGGGTGAGGTTTAGATCTCCGGCTATGATTATATTTTCCAAATTTTCTAGATCTACCAGACTTTTGATGGAGTCCCAACAGTTCTTTTTCTCACTTGCATTGTTAGGCGCATACACATTGAACAGACAAATAATCTCCTCTGATTCTAAATGTTGCATTTTTAGAAAAATCCAATGGGTATTCAAGAACTCAGAGATTAGAGAAAACTTATTTGTGTTCCAGAGCGACCCAAGTCCTCCCGATGCTCTGCGGGTAGAAATTGCATGTGCTCCATTTTTATTCCAAAATTTTTTGCTTGCTTGGAGGAAAGTTGTGTCCTCCAATTTGGTCTCCTAGATGAGGAGGATATCTGGGGATTACAATCTTATTAATCTGTGTATTTCTTCTTCCTTAGCTATGGTACCCATTCTCCTACAATTCCAAGAGACTATCTTCATCATTTATTTTTGCCTTGGTGGGCTCCTTTAGAGCCCTGGGGATGAAACCTAGTCATCTTCAGAGTTTTAGCTAGAAGCTTCTCTAGCGTTGGCTGGTTGCCCTGGAGCTTTTCCTTATAGGTTTCTTGTTCTCTCTTTTCTTTTGCAGATTTACGTCCTCTAGTAGATCTTCTAAGAGAGGACTGGGATTCCCCGATTTCCCCTTCTTCCTCTGATTCCTCAGACTCTTTGGTTTCCTCCTTTTCTTCTGAAGCCTTCTCTTTGGATCTCTTTGGAATACTTTTAATGGAGGGAGAGGCTTTAAAGGGAGAGGCCTCCTTTGGAGCTTCTGTCTCCTATGCATTCATGATTTCAGATCCAAAGATTTCAAATTTATTTCATTGGCTTTCCCTGGCTGGCTTTTGAGTAGGGCCCTCTTGAGGGGTTTTGGTACTTCCATTTGTGTTCTTCCTGTGTGAGGTTTTGGATCGCTTTGCCTAGTTCCATCGATCTTCCTTTCCTTTTTCTTCCACTCCTTTGGACGGGCAGTCCTTGGCAAAATGCTCATAGATGTGACACTTCTGGCATTTGAATGGCAACTACTCATAATCCAATTTCTGAATGTGAGTCTAGGAACCTACAACTATTTTGATGGCTTCCGGTAGTCCGACCTCCAAATCTACCTCCACACAAATTCTAGCACAATCATACTAGTCCTTACTGTTGGCCTTATCTATAAATTTTCCAAGGGTATTCCTGATGTGCTTCAAAGAATCCCAGTTCCAGCAATGAACTAAGAGGTTGGGTAGCCTCACCCACATCGAGACTGTTGTGGGCACATCCACCGCCGGATCAAAGTTTGGTGTCCATTGTTTAAGTACAGCCCTTGGGGGGCCATGAAGTAGGGGTCATTCCTGAAAATAAGATCTTTTTCTTCTTTTGCAGTGAATTCGAATAAAAAATATCCTCTCCCGAGGAAGTAAGAGGTTACCTTATCTTGGATCAGAGGTGACCAATTCCTAGCTACCCAGTTCTCAGTCGACTTTGAGGAAGGCCAGAGTCCTGTAAACTGTCCAACGAGAGCCCGATCTGCCAGAGAAAGTGCTACTTGGATCGGTCCTTCGGGTGGAAGAGCGATCTCAGGAATGTCTTCAAGCCTTTTCACAAACTTTGCTGCTTCCATGCACTTCTTCTTAGGAAGGGAGGCTAGCAGGGTTTTGAAGGCCTCTATTGCGGAAGCTGAAGGAGGGGGAGATGGCTCCTCCATGGAGATCCAATAGCTCCAGCCAGGACGATCGCGGCCTTAAAGCAGAACCCTCGGTAATCCCCCGTAGGCATAGAGCAAAGCCCTCCGCGAGCTCCCTCGCAGGCACCAAGCAGTAGCTTCCGTGAACTCCCCCGCAGGCTCAGAATGCAAGAAGAGCGGGCACGCTCGCAGGCAAAGATAACGCAAAAAGTAGACCTCGCAGGAAGCAGAGCGCTCTGCATAAAATTATTACATATATACGATCAACATAAATTAAAATAAAATTTTCAACTTATTGCATATAATATTATGTATGCATACAATTATTACATATATACAAATACAAAAACATATTATATTAAATAATAATAATTTTGTTAAATTAAAGATCAATAAATTAATTACAATTTTAACCTTATTACTCATATTAATTTATGCAAAATTATTACATATATACGGAAATATTAAAATATTTTCATACTTAAATAAATTTTTCAATTATTGCATATAATATTACAAAAAAAATTCATATCGATTATACAAATACAAAAATATTACATCACAAATAAAAATAAAAATAATTTAGATTTATAATACAAACATAAAAATGTATAATGATTGATAATAGGTAGGAAAAAACCTAAACTATTAAATTCAATATCAATATCAATTAAATACACCATTAATCATTATAAATGTATATATTAATTAATAATAAAAAAATCAAATTTATTGGATTAAACCAAAATATAAATGAAAGTTCAACATTTAATTTTTAACTTCATAGTCATGTGTCTGTTGCGTCTCATTATCTTATCTTTACGTAAATCTTAAGACATTGATGTGATTTATCACGAAGAGTTTCTTTAATCATGAATGAGAGAGGCCTACATTATGAGATAATAAAAGACATGTAATACAAAATAAAATACAAGTATTCAGAATTATATCATGCTATATTAATATATATTGATTGATAATACTTAGGTAAAAATCTATATTGTTGAATTCAACATCAATATCAATTCAATACATCCTTTGTCATTTTAAATGTATATTAATTAATAAAAAAATAGAATTTATTGAATTAAATCAAAATTAAAATTCACTTCGTAGTTGTGTATTACTTCATAGTTCTTGAAAAAAACATATTGAATTAAATATTAATACAAATTAAAATACAACAATCAACTTCTTGCATATGATATTATGTTTACTATGCAACTACAAAGGTAAACACAAACATAAAAATGCAATTAATAAACCTATAATACAAAATAAAAATACAAATATTTAGAATTATATCATAAGATATTGGAATGTATATTCATTGATAATATTTAGGAAGAAATCCATATTATTATATTGAACATTAATATCAATTAGATACAACATTCAAATCAGCTTAAACATATATCTATTAATAGTGCTGGTAAAAAATTCAAATTTATTAAATTGAATCAAAGTATACCTTAAAATACAACATTTAATCTCATAGTCATTTATATTTTTGAAATATATATTAATTAATAATTCTTACATAAATAATTTTTTTAATTAAACATCAATATAAATCAAAATACAACAAGTAGCTTTTGCATATGATTTTATGTATAGAGAAAATTATTACAAATATACAAACACAATAATGCAATTAATAACAAACATATAATACAAAATCAAAATACAAATACTATTAAATGGAACATCAATATTAATAGAATTAAGCATTTAACTCATTGTAAGTGTAAATGTTTCATATGTTTATCATTCATAGTCATGATGTCATTATGATTATATTTTTCAAATGTATCATCATATTGTTATGGCTATTTATATTTTCCCATTGTATACCAATTAAAATTTGTAAAATTGAATCCAAGTATAAATTAAAATACAAAAATAAACTTATTTGAAAGGCAACATTCTCATGTAACATTGTGTATAAAATTATTGCACAAACACACATAAAAATAAAATACACTTAAGAAACACATTATACAAGAAATATACATGTTTAAAACAAAACATTCCACTCATTTGAAATATAATTTTTATACATCAATTAGTGGTACTTGCACAGAAGATGTATATATTTTATTAAATTGAACATCAACATAAATTAAAATACAGCACTCAACTCATTTGAAATATAATTCCTACATATGATATTATGTGTGTAAAATTATACACATAACAAAAACAAACAAACAAACACGTAACATAACAAACAAACAAGCACACAAAAAAACAAACAAATAAATACACAATGCAACAAAGAAGTAAACACATATACAACACAAAAACAAACATTTAAACTTCTATCATCATAAAACATCTTGTAATAAATTAACTTTTTAAATATATATTTATTTATTAAATTTATGTAAGAGTAATTTTTAAAATATTATTTTCAAGTACAAATATTTATTTTATTTATGTCATATAAAAAGGAATGTCTGTGATGAAGCTTTTTTTACAATTTAAGAGTTGGTTTGGACTTGAAATGGGGTGTAAATTATTACTGCATACTTATGGTAGTGTTCATGTATTCATACTGACTTACTGAATTACTACATGACGTTAAAGATATGTAATTATTTACAAAAAAGTTTACCAAAATTGATTGTCGAATTATTTAAGTAAGTATATTATAATTATTTAACAAATATCATTTCGCACTAAATTAAACATCCCATTGTAAGCAATGAAATTAAAAAACCTTAACATTAAGATACAAATAATTAAAAATGATTTTCAAGGAAACACATATTTACAACAAACAAAATCACACAATACAACAAAACGAAGTAAACTTCAGTATGCAAACCACAAAAAAAAAATCTAAACCTCATCTTGATCATCATATCAACACTTCTAATTAAATATAGACTCTTAAATGTACACTTAATTAATTATTTAAAGTAATAAAATATTATTTTCAATTAAATTACTTATTTTATTTATTTTAAAAAAAAAAATTGTGATGGTTTATTTGTAAAAATGATAGATTGACTTGATAAGGGTTGTAAAGAATTTATGATTATTGTCATAGTGTTTGAAATGTATTGGGATATTAGGAGCCATTGAAATTTTTGAAAATTGTAAATTGTATTGATTGAAAGAGTTTATAAAATAATTGTATTAGTTAAAAGAACTATAACATTATCTTAAATATCAATTAATTAACACATATATTATAAATTTAAAACCATATTGTTAAAATACAAGCAATTATAAAAATGATTTTCACAACAAGCTAAAAATATATTAAATTCACAATTAAGTATTAAAATAATATAATTGAAATTTCACCCAAATTTTATCGACATATTTAAACACAATATTATTATTATTTTCCATTATTACTACATCCGTTTTAGAAATAAAAATTTAGATTTAAAAAAAACACACACACAAAACATTCCTCACCAATAACCATGGCCATGGTTTTGATGAGAGCTCTAGGGAAGAGAAAACCCTCTCCCCTCAAAAATAAATACTAATTTTATTAAGGAAGAGTTTTGAGTTTTTCCTCAACATGATTTACAAGTAAATAAGTAAAATTATATATCATAAGATTACATATCCATCTATCTACTACTAATTTAATATCACATTCCATCTCCTTGTATTATGAGTGAGTACAGATCATTCTTTGTTCCTTGCCTAAAACCCAAAAAATGAAAAACATATTAATAATAAGGAATTTTAATAAACTTGTTATCTAAATTTTTATATGGTTAGAATTTCCAAAATCCCGTAAATTAAAAATAAACAAATAAAAACATATATAGATTTCACATTTCAGGATATCATTAAACACATTAATTTAAATTTTAGCAATTTAAACCATTCCATTTGTATTTTTATTTTTAAAGTACAGTAACAAAAAACACCACTGCCTTGGGTAGGAAGGTGAGTTAAGGAGAGAGAACCCGCATTCAATTCAGATACTGAAAGATAAAGAAATCTCGTCGATCTGTTAAGCCGCCGCCGCCTCTCAAAAAGGTGAATTCCGATAGCTTGGCCCTACATTGGGATAAAGTTGATCAAGAAGCCTATGCTCATGCCTTTTTTCTGGATTACGGATCAACAGGAAGCTAATGTATGTTTAACAACTATGCAGCGGCTTCACTAAAGAAAGATAATAACTATTTGCTAACGACGCTCAGCTAAAACTCAAATGGGTTAAACCATTTCTCTTTTTATTTTTAAAGTACAGTAACAAAAAATTCAGTGTCTGGTGGATCAAACCGAAATGTCTAGAGAGATCTGCTTTCCAAACAATTTTACAACCTTGAACTTGACATATGAACTATATGTCTGCTATATGAAGAAACTTATGGAAAAGGACAGAAGTTTAAATACCTATAACCGAGGGTATCTGTCCGAGAAAAAAACATGAAAAAGTAAGCTGATGGTCGACTTTTGTACAGTCCAGAGAGTAAATCAAAATCCAGCTAAATCAGCTATAGAGGGTGAGGGTAAGACTTATTGATTTTATATGCACTTTATTTAGCTAATTACTCTTTCAAAAAAATAATATATTATGAAATAAATTACTCTTTAAATTTAAATTTAATTTAAATATATTATATATAAATAATGATTTCACTAGCAAATCTCTAGTAAGAAGCCCTACAAACTAAAAAATACTATATTAAGATTTCATTCGAAAATCTCTTCCTTTAGGAACCTGTAATTACACCATTGACCTTTCATGTAAAGTGCAGGAATCGTGTTGAAGACAACGAGCTGAACACAAGAAGCTAAAAAAAAGGAAAAATAAACTGGAACCAATCTGTTGCTTCAGTGGTTTGTCCTGTAGCAGGACAAGTAGTTCATGCAATTAACAAGACAACACAAGTTGAAAAAACAGAAAGAACAAGAAACTAGAACCAGAGTTTGTTGTGTATTCTGTTGGTTTTCCCTGCAGCAGGACAAGTAGTTCATGCAATTAATCCAAATAAATACATACAGAAAGACACAGTTCCAAGACCTAGTGGTGAAGATTATGAGTTTCTTGCAGCGGGACAAGTAGTTTAGGTAATTAATCCAAACAAAAACATAGAGAGAGACGCAATCCCAAAAACTGGTGATGAAGATTAGGATTCAGATGTTTGTGACTGTGATAGAGATTGAGAAGAATATCATGTCCCATAACCAGTTTTTTTATTTCTTGGACGCCCCTAGACCTAGCAGTAAGTAAGACAAAGGAAGTTCGATATTTGTGATGCAACTTCTTGAGATTTGATATTGGTGATGCAACTTCTTATGATTCGTATCTATGTCTCATCTAAAGTCTAGGAATAGTGTTGAAGTGCAACCTCTCACCGACCAAAGGTAATGACGGTTGTACAACAAGAAGTCTCATCACAGAGATTCTCACAACCAATCATTTGTTTATGGTTATATAGATTAAAAAACTACGAGGGAAACTCAGACGTGCTCTAATCTTCTTCGGTTTACATGAATTGATGTATAGCATCACACAAAAGTTTGTGGATGCTATGCATTGCTTCAGCAAAAGAATTTCTCCCTGCGACGCACTGTGGATCTCGGTGATAAACCCTGACCCAGTACACTTGCGAGCTCCGTGACCACGAATCTGGGTTTAAAATATTTCCTAGGTCGCCATAGGCTCTCATATTGCACCCAACACTTTCAATTGGCCTCTAAATTATGCTTTAATGCCTAATGTCATATCGAGGGCATTCAGTGAAACACCTACAGCCTCAGAAAGTGGATTTTCGTATCCAATAACAAGAGCCGCGAACAGAGTTGTCGACTATTGAAGTGAAATGCAGGGTATAAAGGGGATCGGTAATGCCCCACTATAATCTCAACCCCAAATCATTGCCAAGGTCTTCACTAGGAAAACCAGTCTTCTTAGTGAAAAGGTTATGCCCATATGTACCTACGTCCTAGCTGATTCAGGTTCATCAACTTTTACTTCATATAATTAAATTATTGGATCCTAGCTGATAGATTTAAATTTATGCTAAAATTCACTTAAGTGATCAATATTTAGCTAAAGCAGGACAAGGGGCTCTGCAACATAGAATCAACTCCGTCGGCACCATCTAGGAACAGCCACAAAATAAGCTAATGCCCCAGGAATGAAAGAAGCAAGGGTAGCTAGTAGAGAAGCAATATGAATGGTAGTTGTTGTATATTCTATTGTTTCACTGGTTTGCCCAACAGTAGGAGTAGTTCATGCAAACAAATACATAGAGAGAAATGCAGTTCCAAAAACTCCTTATGTACAGAGCATAAGAAACAAACCCTAAATAAGGGGAGCACTCCATTCCACATAATCAATCAGGTAAAGCCAAATCACTACCTGAACAACGAAGCGTTTAACGGAATTGTCTGTAGAGCATGATAAGGGACTCCCCCTGCAGCTGGGAGCGGATTGCGCTCCCTGATACCCCACCCCTACTAACGCCTGACGTATTATGTTCAAATACAAAAGGGTAGCAATAGAGAAATTATGTTCAAAGGCAATGGGTAGAAAGCAAAAGAACCAGGGCTGGAGAATATAATAATTTCCTAAATACTTAACAAAAACTAAGAAACTAAAAAATAAACAGAGGTTCATTTTAAATTTGGTATACCCATGAATTTTAATCTTTATCATCACTCTATAAATGTAAACTTGAGGTCAAATACTAACTTCATTCTAGTATACCTTCTTTAAAAACTAGTTGTAGAAATTAAAAGCTTACCTACAACAGGGAAATTCTGTTTCTGCTGTTAAGATCAGGGTTGGGCTCACTAACAGAAATATTTCCTCTTCCCAAAAACCCCGCCTCCGTGTTTTCTCCTCTGGCCCGAAAACTCTGGCTCTGATTCTCCTCTAGGCCTGGAACTCTGCCCCTGGAATAAAATGCCTTACACATTTATTACAGAATAAATACATTATTACAATTCAAACATAGATCAGCGCTGAAAACTCTGCCGCTGGAATAAAATATCCTACACAATTGTTACAGAATACATGCATGAGTAATGAAACATAGATTACCTCTTCCTTCAATCTGCTAATTTCGTCATACTTTGTATCATAGCTTCATATCCTCCTTTCACATATCAAAACCCAACAAAATATAAAATAACCCTTACTCTAAAAACCAAAATTCGGAATCAAAGAAAAAATTACATGGAAAAAAAATAAATACTAGACCAGTGAAAAAAATCACAACACAGCAATACTAAACAATTCAGAACAAAACAATAGACATGGCCATGCCTAACACAACACAAGACCAGAAAGAAAAACAAGTTCAATGGATTACTCAGCAAACAAAGACCAAAAATATCTCCACTACCAGTGCCGCTCTCTCGTTTAACAAAGGCCGCTTCTCTAACATACATTTGAATTCAATGGCAGATATTATATGCAGTTTTCCTTAAACTTTTAAATCCGTCGGTGACAGGCTGGCGTCGTACGATAGGCAAAGGAGGGAGGGTGACGTATTTTTGAATTTTTTTGAAATGGACAGTTATTCATTGTGTAACGAGTTAATTTTATAAAATAATAAATATTTTTTATCATGTTATTTTTAATATTTAAGTTTAATTTTATTAATAATTTAATTTCAAGTTTTTACATAGTTTATTATTTTAAAATTAGTTTCGATGATGATGGTGGTGGTGGTTAACGTCTACTAAGACCAACTTAGTCTATCGGACCTATAATTTTCTTAGTTTCTAATTGTCTGGCTCCTCATCTTTTTTTTCTCTATGGTCTTCCAACTTTCTTTATCTTGCATCTCCTTCATCTCTTCTAGTTCTTGGGACATTGGGGTCTTAGCTTCGCGATCGACTGTGTTCGTCCTTTTGAAGATAGTCGGAGAAGAAGTTTGGTCTAGGAGATCTGCTTTGCTGTTAAATGAAGATTTATTTTCTGCGGTATTCGAGTCCTCATAATTGTTGATGCTTAAGGGGTTGTCGAGTTCACTCTTTTGTTGTTGGGCGGGGCTTTCCCCCTGCTTGTCTTGAGAGTTGTTTCTTTCTTGCCCGAATTCTTGTGATTCAGAGTTTTCTCGAGAGTATTCCTCTTTGATGACAGTGTAGTGTTCTTTTTGTGCTCCTTCCCACCATGTAGATCTGTGGTGATTTTTTCTAGCATAATTTTTCTGGGAGGATTTTGGGCAATTTTTGGCTAGGTGGCCTATCTCAAAGCAGGATAGACATCTGAAGAGGACACTTTCATAATCGAGTTTTTGGTTCCACACATAGTCTTTACTTGTTAGGTGTATTTCAGCTGGGAATACGGCTCTGAAGTCCATTTCCATGCAGATGCGTGCATAGGTGGTTCTGGAATATTCCTCTATTTCTGAGCACCTGCAGTAAAATTTTCCAATTGCATTTCCAATGGCTTTTAGCGCAGATAAATTTCAAAGATGCAAGGGTAGGTTTGGCAATCTCACCCAAACTGGTGCTGAGGTTATGATTGTTGTTGAGGGATTGAATGATGGGTTCCATGGCCTCATGAATAGGCCTGATTTTTCCCAAAACCAAGGGTCGGAATCTAGAATACATTGTCTACTTTTAGGGTTTTCAAAATTTACTATAAAGAAACCCCTAGCACACGGGTAGATATTAATTGCATTAGGAATTAGAGGCTTCCACACCTCTGAGATCCAATTGTGTAGAGCTATCAGCCGCGGCAAAAAACCATTGAATCGATAGATTAGGGCACTTTCAGAGAACTTCAAAGCCTCATCGAGTGAGGCCTGGACCACCTGGACAGTGGGAGCGGGGGCTTCACTGATGATATTCGCTGGAGCTTGCCTCCCAAAGGAGGATGGAACTGAGCCAACAACTATTTTCACAAAGTTGGGAGCCATCTGGAGAATGCTCTCCTTCTGAGTATAAAAGATTGCTGAAGAGAAGGCCACAGGAGATTGCCGAAGAGAAGTGAAAAGCCACAGATCTATGAAGAAGAGGCGCAGATCTATAAACCGAAGAAGGCCCAATTAATGAGAAGAGAAGTGAAGAGCTGCAGATATATATCTCTGTAGATCTGGGTTCTTCACATGCATATCTAACCAAATCTACAATGACCTAACATATACATGCAGGTGTGTCCAATAATATAGCAACAAGAGCCATAGATTTGGAGCTGCAGATCAAGAGCCAGATCTGCTCATGCAGAAACGGAAGAAACAATAAAAAAAACACCTCTAATAGCTAATAGCTCACAGATCTAGGTTCTTCACGTGCATATCTAACCAAATCTACAGTGATCTCACATATACATGCAGATCTGTCCAATAACTAAATTGTACACAGCAGTAAGAGCCGCAGATCTGGAACCGTAGATCTGGAGCCGCAGATCTGTTCATGCAAAGACAGAAGAAACCACAGATCTGGAGCCCACGCGTTCTTAGAAACCGCAGATCTCGGGAGCCCAAATAAATGATCTTTATTCTAAAATAAAATTAATTTTATATGTATTTGTATTATTTTA